>JABRWK010000140.1:208126-232222 GCA_013372445.1 Hypothenemus hampei | reverse complement strand
TATTTTCTTGCTCTAGACTGGCCTAACCCCTTAAACTGGAGAAATAAAATATAAGATGTTTCATTTAAATTAACCTTCCTATATCCGTGGGATTTGGACTAGCACATATACCCCGCGTACGATGCCTTAGACCATAAATTCGAATAAATGTTTTTTTTATATTTTTCTAATTATAGCTTAAATCAAATCATGCAGATACGCTAGTACTATTAATTAGTAGTAAGCACTGCGCTATTATTATTAATTATTAAAATAAAAGTTGAGACAAAATTTTTCGGTCTGACAGATTAATATGCTGGTATAGGAAGGTTGAGCAAGTTACTACCCCTCAAAGTGAATACATTTTTCAATTTATTTTTGAGACACCTTATATGTATGTACCTATAAGATATAGTCCGTTTATTATAAAAGCAGACTGACGTCACAGATGATAAGGAATTGCTGCCAAACGACAAATATAGTTTTATTTTTGTTTGTGGCAATGCGATTTGAGCGCCTACTTACTCCATTTTTGGGCCAACCTGATACGGTGTTGACATATATTTTCGGGAATTTTTAATATTGAATTGTTAAAATTTTATCCTATTCATCAGTGTAAATGAAGATAGCAATAGCAATCAAAATGATTCCCTGTCAAATTGTTAGATAAAACTTAAATTAAAAATATGTTATTGCTTTTTTAAACTTATTTAAGCTTATTTAAGCCATTTTAACCAGAAAGTATTAGAGTATCTAACTAATACTTTCAGATAATAAAATTCAGATTAATCCTAGGCGGTTCAAAACTATGGCAGGTTTGGCAGCACTGCGTGTTAATTGTGGCATAAGTCTGTTTTTATAAAGGTGGATACAAACTTACGCGCCTCGCGGTTCACGTTCCGCAGGGGCGTAGGCTGTTCTAAGTTAGCACGGGGTTTTCATCGGCGCACGCATGGCATGCTTACTGCGCGGCAAGATCCATCTTTTGTCGGTTTTTTCAATGGACAATTGTGTGCGCGCAGCTTAGATTTAGAACAGGATTGTGAGGGATTAGTTGCTTTTTGTGCGCACGTGATATAATTATAACTACTAGTAATTATACTACTAATTATACTACTAAATGATTATTGAATGTTCGTGGGTTTCCTATGGATCGCGAGAGATTCGTTGAAATAATAATTCCAACAAACACTGGATGAGTAGCGAACGCGCGGCGTAAACCACGCGCGAGATTCGCGACGTGTAGGTCTGTATCCACCTTAATAAACGGACTATATATATAAATTTTCATGAATATAACATGAAATATATTTCCATATATTTCATGTTATATGCCTAAGGCTTAATGCGAATTGCGACTTACAATTAGTCCAGTTTAAATTCATCTAAAAGTAGAGTTTCTTAAATTTGCACAATTTTTTACAAATTTTCAATTATTTAAAAATTCATAAATCTGATAATTAAAAATTCTGGTGTCGGTAGCAGAAATTTTCCGGGAAACGGTCTCAATAAATTCTACAGTAATGGGAATGCTTCGTATTCAACAAAATAATAAGGTAGAGTAACTTTTGTTTGTGGCAATAATGATGGTTCAGGTAAATGTAGATTATTTGTTTACATTTGTTTTCTAAATTCAGATTCTCTGAAAATTCCGCCATCATTTTGTGATCCGAAGCTACCGACATTCACGTACGTAAAAACGTAATTTGCATCACATATCATGCACAACAGTACACTAAAAAACTTTTTTTAATTAAAGTACTCTGAACCAGAATTATAGGGGACAGCGATAGCCACATGCTTGCCATCTATGGCACCTACACACTGAAGCAAATTCCACTGGCTCTTAAAATCCTTTGCAATTTGCCTACATTTTTCTACACTGGGTACAAGTACACAAGTACGTGATTTGTAATACTTTCCATACAGAATCGCATGTTTTCCTTACTATGTTGCAAACAATTGGAAATGCGGTAGAAAAATGCCAAAGTTTGAAGAGAGTCAGCAACGGCCAACATTTTGCAGATTGAATTGAATTGCAAACAAAGAATGGAAATAATCCATTCAATAATTGTACCTTAAAGTACATGTTAAATGTGCGACTTTCGAGATCGATAGAATAGAATGTTTTTCTATCATAAGACTTACTATACGCGACAATTTATCAAATAATGAGACACTCATTCTAGTGTAGTTAAAAAACATTTAGAGTTCTTGTAGGCGTATTTCCTGTATGAGATTAGGTCTGTTCGTACACAAATCCGAAACTAGTCATCGCCACGCCGATTGGTCAAAAACACTTTCGAACCAGTTTGCAAACTGTTTTTGACCAATCAGCGTGGCGATGACTGGTTTCGGATTTGTGTACCAACAGACCTATTATTGTAATCACCTTGCGAGTACCGTCTGGTAAATAGGCCTAACCCACCATCGCGTTCGTCCTCTTCTCCGCAGATTTTTGTATCTCGCATAGTACAAAGCCGCAGCCGTAATAATTTGTATCATATTCATATTTATGGACCGCCTAATTGACTACAACAACCATCAATCTAGGATTACGTTCTACAATTGTCACTATAGCCATAATTGCATATGTATTTTTTGTTATACCTGTTACTAAAGTCTCATTTACATAGAACTTAGTGGTGATTGTATTGTAACGCCAATAGTAGTGTAAAAATTTATATTGTAGAAATGATATGCGTTATTTAGAATATTTTGGCATCTACATTAATTTCATTCTATAAAATATAAACTTTTCCACTACGTTAGCGTTACAATACAAACGCCACTAAGTTTTATGTAAATGAGACTTATAAACCTTAACCAAACTTATATTTATTTTTCCCAAGAAATCTAAAACGGTTCTAATATATGGGATCTTCCATTTAAAAAACATAACTTTTATGTTTGTCATTTATTTAGAACACTCTATATAAAACGGAAATAATTTTAGAGTGTACCTCTATTCGAGTTTTATACAACGCAAAAAAATGTTTTCACAATATTAAATACTCTGGCCGTAGGGGAAATTCGGAAAATTGTGCACACCTAAACTTTTCGATTTTTCCTGAAGTTAATTTTACGTTTTAAAATTAAAAAATTCATTTCCATTTATCGCTTATCAAAATTGCAAAGTTATTATTGAGCATTGGGACTTCAGCAGACAAATATTCAACATTATTCAAGGACATGTAGGAATTGCGAATTTTAGAAATATCCAGTAATTATATGCATCCATGGGGTAAAGGTGCGCATACTCTCGCGCGAGGCTATTTAAACGTGTCAAATAATTCAAATATCTTTATTAACTATTTTAATTGACAGTCTTTGTAACTTGCATGAAGCGAAACACCGATTGGGACATTGTACGTTTTATTTTTCTGTGGTGTACTATGCGTTGTCTTGGTTAAAATTGGATCAATTCTCGATTGTTGGTTGTTGGAATTGTTGGAACCCATTGGTTTCGACAGACAGTTGAAAGTGACGGGGAAGATGCATAAAAATGCACACAATTACCCTAAAGTGTTTTTTTTCACAAAAATGATAACATGAACCATAGAAGCAATTTTCGTAAACATGGGTATCATTTTTTGCATAAAAAACATATTTTCCTAATAATTGAGGACATTAGGAAAAAACTGGACAATCTACTTACTAGAACTTATTTTCTTGATATAATAAATAAGATCGGAAAAGCGGACATTCATTTTTCCTCCATTATTCACATAAATTGCTACGCACAGCGTAAACATGCTTGGATCACATTATTATATCGTGACTTAAGAAAATTTAACATTTACGTGAGTGTTTCTGATTTCTAAATAAATAAACAAAAATACGTACAGTTACCCCGCTTCCCCTAATATTCGTGTCATATATGGTGAAACAACCTGTATAGAAGATGAATAAATTAGGATTTCAATAAAACTCCATACAACTCGTCAAACACTTTTAGAGACAGAAAATTCTGTCAGTAATGAAAAAGCAAAAGTAATAGAGAGAAAAGCAGGAATACCTGAAAGATTACTGTTATTGTTAAGTAGGAATAATAATCAAAAATAAGACTAAAATTCTATTTAAGTACTGGGTAAAATAGACGTTAGATGGCGTAAAAGGTAGGTGTAGCAGTTCGTTTTTTTAGTTACGAAGTTCTCGTTGTTTTGTTCGTTGTTGTAGATGTTGATTAATTTGTGATAAATGTTTTCCTTTTGTTGTTAAATAAAACGTTAAAAACTAAACAGTTATCATTGCTCTGTACAATATCTGTAGGCATAACAGCCATATATTCCAAAACCAACACCAAAAGTAACAAATCTAAATCAATACGCAGACAACATCGGAATATATACATTCCGTTTAAATTAATTACTAACAACGAAGAGAAAACTGCAGGAATACATAAATCAAATCACAACACGGATGGAAGATTTTAAAATTAAAATCAACAGCAAGCAGCAGCGAGGAATTCAAAAGACAGAAGTTCATCAAATTGGATGGAAGAATCACAGTAAGAGAACAAGAAATAAACTGCAAAAAACAAGTCAAATATCTGAAAATCATCTTTAACAGCAAATTAAATTGTTATATTTACTGGAAAAAATACACGAACAATTAAAGAAACTCTGTACACTATTAAAAAATAAATGAAAAGTCCACCCAAACTCAAAACGTTTCATCGTCAAATCATATGTAGGTTTAGGCAAGTATTCCGAAGTTATTTGTAGGACCATGGACTATACAAATATGAAAAAAAAATACATAAATCTTGATCGACCTGCTCTACCTTTGGAAAATATTTTCAACGTTGTGATACTTCCGGTTATACTAGAATTAGTTACCAACTTCGTTATTTCAAATGAAACTGTTGATTTTTTTTACATTTTTAGATTTTTCGTCAAATTTTAAGGTCAGTTATATAAGGTGTTTTATCTCTAAAATTTTCTGTTTTCGAGTTATTCCGGAAAATTAAAAAAATTTGACAACTGCAGAGTCCTACGGAATTCGCTGCTGCGCCCTAACCACTACTAATTTCAAAATTGATCTTCTGGGCCTCCAAGAGAACTTAACAATCTGCGATTTAAAGTATTTAAATAAAAAAAAGTCTTTCAAAACCTCTGAATATTCCTCCACGTTCGAATGATTTCAAATATCAATAACTTGCTTATTTCAAATGCAATGCCCCAATTTTTTCGATGGCATCGTGTTCAGTATTCAGGGTGGATCAAGTGGCTCTTGAAGCTCCTCATTAAAATCCGCAAACATCAAAATTTCCTGCAGGATAAAAATCAATCTAAAAACAAAATATATTCAGATAGAGAATAAAAGGTTAAATTCATTCCACATAACATAAAAGATTCCAGACCAAATGTTTGCAGCCATAAAACAACCTGATCAAGATGACGTTGCAAATATTTTGAAGCTCACAACGTTTACCATACAGTCATTATCACTGCAAATCTTCGAAAAGTTTACAATACAGGATTTAAAGAACTGCTTTAAAATAAGTTTCATTTATTACTATATTTGTTATCCTAAATACGTAGCATTGCATTGCACAATTGTCAATAAAGAGGTGGTAAGTGAAAGAGCAACCATTACTGTCATTTTTCAATTTACTATTATCATAAGTTTAGGCATGGTGACAAATCCATCGTGAGAACTGTACATTTGGTCAATTTTCATTAACCCATACATAAATAATAAATGTGCCTCTTTAACTGGAATTTATATGTATGTATGGAAAAAAATTCATGCGGTTTCAAATATTTATTATAATTTTTAATAAAAACATTAAAAAACAAGCAATCGATAAATTTATTTTGGTCGACAAATGAAAGAAACCAAATTCATAAATCTCTAAGATATTTTAAAAAAATGCCACAATTTTAAAAAACGACAAACTTGGTACTCAACGGTATTTTCAACGAAATCACTATTCCTACTATTATACTAAAATTATAGATCCAAGAATACTCGAAAATCAACGAAAAATACATCTACCAAAAAATATCACTTTACCTCACACAGTTCTAACTAAGAAAATAATACATACACCAGATATATCACAGACAAAACAATAACTGAATATCTACAATCTAATTACTGTGAATCAAAAGTCTATATGGAAACATCCCCGTATTGAAGGGACCATTTTTCATATGCAACCAAACTCTGTGGCGAAACACTTCGACGAATCCGTTTTAAAGAATCTAGAAAATCTCTCATCGTTATACTACGAACTGCGTTCGGATCCATTTGTTTCACTTGTTCTGGTTGAAGTTCTGGAAATTCATCATTTAACGTTGCAATATTAATCGGGAATTATTTGAAACTTACCTCTAATAGGACCCAAGGCAGCGTCTTTGGCAAGCGCCGTCAAGTCACTGGCTGAATATCCTTCAGTAAGAGTTGCTAATCGCTTCAATTCCTGTTGAGTTAACGTGCAACCTTGTTTGGCAAGTAGTTTTTTAACAATTTTATTCGAGTTTCTAAATCAGGTAACATAACATAAACCCGCTTTGTGAAACGTCTTAAAGCCGCTTCGTCAAGTTCTTGTGGGCGATTTGTAGCCGCCATAACTAGAATCTAAAAAATTATCGATTCGCAATTTAAGTAATATTTTATTCCCACACAAATTAGACATACCCGTTCGTTTTCTGGATTTCCAGGTAATCCATCAAATTCCACTAGAAATTCCGTTTTAAGACGACGACTGGCCTCATGTTCGCTATTTGATCGTTCTGATAACAATGAATCAACCTCGTCAATAAAAATAATCGATGGCTGTAATTCTCTTGCAATTGCAAATAGAGCTCTGACCATTTTTTCTCCATCACCAACGTATTTCGATGTTAAACTAGCAGCACTAATGGAGAAAAACGTGGCATGGCATTCTGTAGCAACGGCTCTCGCAAGTAAAGTTTTTCCATTCCCCGGAGGACCAAAAAGGAGTAAACCTCTGGCTGGAGTACGAAGTCCTGTAAATAATTCGGGCCTCAGCGAAGGTAAAATGACCATTTCTTGTAGGGCTTGTTTAGCTGTTTCTTGACCCACAATGTCGTCCCACTGAATCTGCGGACCACCCTCAACAATCTCGTCCAGAATACATTGAGCCAATTTAGGATCAACACCTTTTAAATTTGCCGAACGGCCTTTAACTCCAGATCGACCTGATACACCTACAAATACATAACATTGACTGACTATTACCTGAATAAAATGTGCGAAAAAGCTCTAACCTGCACTATTCGAATTGGTGTTGTTGGTCATACGTCTAGCAGGTGATGAAACAGTTCCAGGAATGCTCAATTGTTTCTTTACTGCAGGCGGAGTGGAGGAGACTTTATTGAAAGGTCGCACAGGTTGTACCGGAGCCGCACGTGAACCCATGGACCTTGGTAGAGTTTGGCTTTTTGACAAAGTTGTATTGATGGGTCTTTTGGCTACATTCAGCTTTCTTCCAGATGCTAAAACAAATAACATATTTAACCATCATCATTATTGGTTTTAAATAGAAGATACATATTCTTTATGCAACAGAGAAGATAATCGTTTAATACTGTAACGCTTGTATAACTGGTGAGTACAGGAGTGGGGAAATATAAAAATAAGAAATCACATCTACAGGATGATTAAAAAAAATTCTTCAGTTTTCAAAAGGGAAAAATTAATATTGCTTTATGTCCTTTACAACAATAGTTTTGACCAATCACATACATATTTTTTGAACCACCCTATATCACAAAAGGCAAATTAAATTTAAAAAAATAAAAGAAAAAATAAAAATACCTGTTGGTTTGGGAAGTGAAATTTTAGGGGTGGGAATATTGCTTAACTTTGTCGTATTTTTAGATTCACTTTCCACCTGGAGCATTTGTAGTTGACCCATATTTTCTATAAATAAATAAACCATATAAAACGACCAAGTTGAAGGGCATAAAACTCAAAAAGAAAATCAGAACTTTCATACTGATCCTCTTAAATGAACCTAAACTACCTAAAAATTGTAAGCGATCCTTGGCCATGGATAAGTTAGTTTTCATTTTTTCATGTAACCTCTGTGCACGTTCCCAAACTTCTCCACGTCCGCCCCAACATTGAACTGCAATGCCTAATTCAAGTTCTGTGATGCCTTTTCTGTATAGATCAATGGCCAAATCCTTTTGACCTTAAAAATCATACTTTTACTTGCATAAATTTTATATAATTAACTTACACACCTTCGTTTTCTTCATCAATTTTTAACGCTTTCGAAATGTATTCAAAGGCTCTACGATGATGGTGTTTTTGTTTAGCTAAAAGTGGATCTCCAGGTCCTGGA
Source organism: Hypothenemus hampei (assembly GCA_013372445.1). Taxonomy (NCBI): domain Eukaryota; kingdom Metazoa; phylum Arthropoda; class Insecta; order Coleoptera; family Curculionidae; genus Hypothenemus; species Hypothenemus hampei. The sequence goes on along the minus strand of JABRWK010000140.1, from coordinate 223,920 downwards.
CCAGTGGAAGTTCTGACTTGGGCCATTTCACTTATTTCCTCAACTACAATACAATGAGTAGTTTCTGCCTGCTCAGTATTGACACGTTCATTCCGAGGACGAATCAAATAAGCAGACGAGCGACAGTAGATAAAACGTAGCACGACGAAAATTTGGTACAACAAAGAACGTAAAATCGTAAATAAAAATATTATCGGGAATGAGACGATATATAAATTGTGTTTGTGAACTGAACCACGCTGGTACGATGTAAACATTACATTATTGGACGGGTCCGGATCATTTTTTCTAGACTTTTTGCTGGGCGACTTGCCACTTTGATTTTTTCGTACCATGCGGACCACATGCCATTCGGCAAATTAACGATTTACCATCATTTTGAAACCTTTCTAATCCATAATCGATTAAAAAGTCCTATACCCTAATGTCACTCCGAATTCTTCTATTTCTTCTGTTTAATTATGACTGTCAATAAGCTACTCCAAAGTTGTCAAGTGTCATGTTTATTTCATTCATACCAGAAAAATTACTTTAGTTGACAATTGTGTTAATAAAAACAAATCATAATTCAATACGTTCTGATCGTGAGAAGAATTAATTTGTTAATAGGCTTTCTGCTTAATTTTACTTTATGTCAATTGATGTCATTTGACGTCAATTGTAAAAATAGAATAAACCCGACAACACTGCAATGGATTGTCATTAATATGGTAGCAATGAGTTTTTATATAAAATACAGGAACTTGTTTGGACGTGTTTTCGAAGTTTTGAACACAAGCCAAATAAAAAAACTGGATCTCAGGTTAAACACTACTGAATAAAATGGATCCACCCAATTTAACAAATCAGGTATAATTACGAGATGACGGTATTTCAATATCATTGTTAACTTTTAATTCTTCAGGAGGATCTTCAACAGTGTTTATCGTCTGAGGGCATACATATTTGGGGCGCCACCCAGGAAACCTTAGAAGAACAGGCTTTAAATGAGTTAAAGCTGTTTGTAGAAGAAAACACTATTAATAATAAGGAAATAAATAATGGAACTTTATTAGAACCTATTTCGGCAAATACATCTTTTTGTGAGGAACAATCTATTGCCAATAGTACCCATAAATTAGATTTCTGCATCACAAAGGATGACGAAAGTGAAATTTCATGTAGTTCAAACGATTCTGATACTGATTATATACCAAGTGAAGATGAAATTAAAACTGTAAAGGTTCTAAAAAAACCTAAGGTCAAGAGGAAATCACCATGTAATCCTTTAAAATCTGTTAAGGTTGTTGATGATGCCTTAGATGAAAATTACAATAGTCGTTTGCAAAGCTATTATGAGGAGCAGGAGCAAAACTTGGAAGAATTACGAGTAGAAGATAGCAAAGATTATAAGAAGCTTAAAGGTGGTTTAAAAGTTCCTAAAAAAAATTGGACAAGATTGTATGAATATCAAAAGGAAGGTGTTTTTTGGTTGTGGGAACTGCATCAAAAACCGTGTGGAGGGCTATTAGGAGATGAAATGGGCTTAGGAAAGACAGTTCAAGTTATAACTTTTTTATATGCTTTGGAATATACAAGATCGCCATCAAAATATTGTGATTACGTCGGATTGGGACCCACAATTATAGTTTGCCCAACCACAGTAATGCATCAATGGGTAAGACATTTCCATGAATGGGCTCCTGAGTTTCAAGTGGCCATTTTACACCAGTCGGGCAGCTATCAAGGACAAAAATCAACTTTAATAAAAAAAATTCACAAAAACAAAGGCATTTTAGTGACAACTTACGCGGGAATTTTAAAATACAAAAGCAACTTGCGTGAACTCTCGTGGCATTATTTTATTCTCGATGAAGGACATAAAATTCGAAATCCATCAACCAAAGTCACAATGGCAGTAAAAGAGTTTCAAACGCCCCACAAGTTGATGTTAACGGGCAGTCCAATGCAAAATAATTTAACGGAATTGTGGAGTTTATTTGATTTCACCAATCCCGGTATGCTAGGAGACTTGGCAACATTTAATGAACATTTCGCTACTCCAATTTTGCAAGGTGGTTTCACTAATGCCACACCCATGCAGGAAGTTACCGCTCTGTCAGTGGCGTCCACATTAAAAACAATTATTTCACCATTTTTGTTGAGGCGCATGAAACAGGAGGTTCAAGATCATATTCAGTTACCTCACAAAACTGAACAGGTGCTTTTTTGCTCACTGACTGATGAGCAGCGGCAGTTGTACAAAGAGTATTTAATGAGCGATCAAGTGAACTGTATTTTAGAAAAGGGTGTGAAGTCTTGGAAAAGTGATAATTTTGTTAAAGCCAACATACTTGTGGCCATAACGAATTTGAGAAAGATTTGCAATCATCCCGATTTATTTGAGAATGAAACTGAAGATTCTTTTGGGTCCTACAAGAAGTCTGGAAAAATGATTGTTGTATCGGCATTACTGAAAATTTGGAAAAAGCAAGGCCATAGAACACTTCTCTTCTCTCAAGGCAGGTTCATGATGAGAGTTTTTGAAAATTTCTTAAATCAACAAAGCTACAAATTCTTAAAAATGGACGGGAGCACAAGCGTAAGTTCCCGCCAAAAACTAATAGATTCATTCAACTCAGATTCGAGTTATGACATTTTCTTACTCACCACCAAAGTAGGAGGTCTAGGCATAAATCTAACGGGAGCGAGTAGAGTGATAATTTATGATCCTGACTGGAATCCAGCCACCGATACTCAGGCCAGAGAACGAGCCTGGCGAATTGGTCAGAAAAAATCTGTAACAATTTATAGACTATTATCGGCTGGTACGGTTGAGGAAAAGATATATCAGAGACAAGTGTGGAAGCAACTTCTGAGCAATAAAGTGCTGATCGATCCCAACACGAATAAATTTTTTAAATCTTCCGATCTGTTCGATCTATTTTCTCTTCCAGATGCTACAAATAATAAACCAGAAACTACAAACATTTTTCGGGAATCACGTGTTAAAATCCAAGAAAAATTAGATGAAAAGAAAAGGGCAACCACCACCACTAAAACTCAGTTTCAATTTTCTCCTGATAAAGTGCAAGCTATGCGAGAATTGGCTCAAAAAATATCTAAGAGTCTAAGTGGACCTTCGGCTCCAAACAAAAATGCATATCAGTTAGAATTAGAAGAAGAGAGACAGCAAAAATTGCAAGAAAGGGAAAAATTGAAGTTATTAACGCCTCAAGAGATAATTGAATTTAATAGAGAAAAGCTTCTACATGTGGAAAAGGATGAACACAATAAATTAGATGATCGTGTTAGTACAGGTACCTTTGAGGAGGCTTTAAATGAAAGTTCAAAAACATCAACAGTTTACAATAAAGTTGTGAAGAAAATTAAACTTTCTCAGCTGCGAGAGCTAAAAAATAAACTGAAATCACCGGAAGAAGAGAATTCCAAAAAACGTAAATCTTCTATAACAGATACATCGGGAAAAATCGATGGCGAATTGGTAGAAGGTTTACTTAAACGTGAAACTAACAAAAGCAGTTCAAAGCGTCAAAAATTGTCAAAGAGTGATAATCAGGATAATTATATTTTGGAACATTTATTTATGAAAAAAGGTGTTTCCGGAGCTTTGGAACACGATGTTGTGCTGAACGGAGCAAAAAAACCAGTTACTTTAAAAATGAGGAGTTGTGCAGATGAAAAAGCTCTAAAGTCGTTGGAAGCCTTAAAAAAATCCCGTTTGAAGAACTGGAAGTGGTAAGGGTACCTTCCGTATTCATCCCAAACAGAAGAGGAAATGAAAATTTTTGAATTATGGTCTCATTTGTGATAAAATGTTAATATTTATTTAAAATTAAAAATACGTTTTTGATAATTTTTTCTTTTTCATTCAATTCCATTATCTGCACTAGAAATTTGTGTAAACTGCATAAGGTAAAGTCTAAGAATTAATGTACCTCTCTGTAAGAGGACTAAGGGAATTTTAGTATCCATTTGGTGACTGGTCTTTTAAGTAACCGAAATTTACCTCATGTGATCAATAGTCCACGGAATGTTTCTTAAACTATCTCTTAATACCCTTATTTGTTGAGACGATCCGTCAAATTTTAGGTACATACGTTTGCGCAAAGCATTAGACTCTATTAACCGATTTAGTATTTATGGAAGTAGCCAAGGATTCCTTTCAAATTATGCAGAGTTGAATACCTTGCGGACCAGAAGAGGGTAAACACAAAAAAGAATTTTTCGAGAAAAACGGGTTTTTAACCCGTTTTAAAATCCTGAAATCCTATTATTGCATATTTCCAATTTCCTTTACATATACTCATCGCAAATCGGCTAAAAAAAATTTCATCTTAAATGTGATTTACACCCTTGTGGTTTCCAGATATTCAATTGTTTATTGATGTTAAATATTTAATAAAAAAGCAAATTAAAAAGAACATTTAATTCAACAAACTATTATACATTAGTTTAGTCACAATTTAAAACCCTTTGTTATATATAAATAAAATGGATTCAATGAGGAAAAATTGGCTCAGCTTCAACAGGCACCTTCAAATAAAAATTCTAACAATCTAAATACTATAAAAAAAATTTATTCACCAAAATTGATGACCTTCCTGATCCGATCAATTTTATTCTCAGAGAAGACCGGTTTGTACGTTACTTCTTGTCGCTTTTTTTCCCAACTTTCCATTGTATTGGCACGGTCTTGAAAAACATTCTCTTTAATACCACTTCTTGGTTTAACATCGTCAGGAGGCACGTAACCCTGTGGACGGTATACTTTTGCTTTGTTTCTTAAATATTCGTTAACGATTTCGTCCACTGATTTGCCTTTGATTACGGAAATGACATGATAACGAGCTATACGTTGTAATTTTTCCGTAACCCCTCCTTTGGCATTTATTTGGCTAGCAAAGAAGCGACGCGTCACTCTAGCTAAGACCGAGGCGAACACCTTCCATTGCGGATCTGTGTGCGTTATGTTTTGACTTTGTAGAGCTGCGCTGACTGCCCATAACAGTTTCTAAAACAACATATGATTATTGAAATGCTCACATGTGTAAGACATGTTCAATCCTGAAACTTACTTTTTTAATTTGATCATTCAACTCGAACTGTTGGTTTTTATTAACAGATATATTCAGTTCACTTTGACTGCGAGATACAAAATTAAGCTTATCACTGGAACTAACTGGTTTCACGTGCATTGACATACTTCTGAAGAACTTTGTTGGTTGAGCATCATCCGATTCGCTTCTTTTTCGCTTCTTCTCGAAATTAAATTGTTTAAATGGAGATTTGTTTTTTATTGGAGATATTTTTCTTGGTGACGCAAACAACGCCCTGCGCAGTTGAGGTTTTTCCGCTAAAAATAAGTGTTTGTTGAATCGAAAACAAATTTGTATTTTGTAAACTTACGAGCAAAAAGACTAGAAGTGGAATCTCGACTGCTATTAGGACTTTCTGAAGACAGGTGGCCAGAATTTTCCAGTTCACCAGCTAATTTGCGGAAGCGCATTGCCAGTTTTTTCTTTGCTGAACTCGATGGAGTTCTAGTTTTCAATTTAGGACTTCGATTTGGAGTTTTCCTGGGACTTCTCCTAGGACTTTTACGTTTATTTAATAGGTCCATTTTCCTAGAAAAGTAGAATATTGTTTAATATATATATATATATATATATATGGATCTAATAATTAATTTCTTCAATTACTTGGCATCAACTAAGATCTGTCTTGCACGTGAACCGACCAAAGACAGTCCCCCAGCTTGCAAACTGGCATTGGAAAAGGTGATTCGTCTTCTGGCCAAATGACTTAGTCGTCTGCCAGGAGATTTCGTACCACCCCATCTAGATTTTACAAGTTTTCGTTTTGACGGACTGCTCTGGCATGATTGTTCTTCAAACACTGTACAACTGGATTGGGTTTCAGCGGTTACTGATCGCTTCTGGTATTTATCACAAAGATCTACAATTTCCTCAGAAACTTTGCCACAATTATAGCTAAAAATTACATTACATTTTGAACTTAGTTTTAGATTATTTAAAATGATTGAAAACGTACTGTAATCCATGACACCTCGCATCCAAGACATGAGGCCATTCTAGCTTCTTAACTACTTCTAAGCTAGTGCTTAACAACAAAGATTTATTTTCACCATTTGAATTCAATGAGTCTTCAGTCTGGACATTTTCCTGTTCATTCCAAAACCAAAAAGTTTTATTTTCCTCCAATTTATTCAAAATATCACCAACAGACATATGAATGACTGTTAAGCTTGGTGGCGGGAGAACACCACTAACGCTCTTCGATGCCTGCTTTAACAATTTCTGATCTAATTTTTCTCCTAATTTTTCTATCTGTTTAACTTCAGCGCTTGGCTGAACTTCAAAACAGGAGGGTCGAATTTCGATGGCATCATCATCAAATAAATCAGGACTTACAGCCGTATTTAGTGGCTTGGGAATAGGCTTTTCAGGAGTCAAACTTGGATATTTCCTTTTCACGGAATAAGCGTTTTCTTTTTCAGATTTCGAAAATATAAAGGTCAACTTTCTACTTGCTTTGCACGGTTCCACAAAATGGCTCACTGAAGGTTCACCATACAGTTTTGAAGGAGTTTGAACCCTTTGAATGATATTTGAGGTGTCTCTTAAGGGACTTTCATTTATTAACTCCATTTTTGAATGGGAATAATTGTAAAAAAGAAGGAATATTGGAAACAATGACTGTTGATTAGGTTAATGAATGTGGTTTTGGCGGTACCTAAGATTTGATAAGAATTATATACTAAGACGGCTTCAATGAATTTTAACTTACCGTGACGTCAGTCAGTGCATTATTAAGAATTTTTAACCCAAATTAGAAAGTTAAAAAGAACTGAATGCATTACAAAATTCTATTAAAATCAGCAGGGACACATTAAATATTTTCTTACGTTGCCGTCAATTTATGCGTGTCAAATGGCAATTGACTATTCCATACCATGTTGCCAAGTCTAAATAAGAAATATTCGTCAATTAAGGGCCGTATTCATAGTCGCGCCTTGAGTATTCCTTGGCACTCAAGCATTCCTTGAGTGTGCATTTGCGATTCATAGTCGTTCCTCGCCACACAATTAAGACTTAAAGTCTATTAATTATGTTGACAGTACAAGTATCAAGGAATCCTTGACTGAGGCGTTCTTAAGTATTCTTTCGAGGTGCGACTATGAATATGGCCCTAAGCAGAATCTACTTGATGTAAATCTTTTTAAGGGCCAAATTTATAGTCGTACTTCGAAGGAACACTTAAAGACGCCTTAGTCAAGGATTCCTTGATATTCGTACTGTCAACATAATTAATAGACTTTAAGGGCTGTATTAATAGTCGCACTTTAAGTCTTCCTCAGCACTCATGTCTTCCTCAGCACTCATGTCTTCCTTGACTAATAAGGAGTGTTTGTTTGCAATGAATAGTCGTTCCTCATTGGTCAAGGAAGACATGAGTGCTGAGGAAGACTTAAGGTGCGACTATTAATACGGTCCTAAGTCTTCCTTCAGTAGCGAGGAACGACTATAAATCACAAGCGAACACTCAAGGAGTACTCGAATACGAAGGAAGACTTAAGGTGCGATTATAAATACGGCCCTAAAAACTTCTTGAAATAATGACAACAGCCAAATAGGATATTCATTGATGTGTAGAACTGAAAAAAAAACTTTTAATATTATGGAAGACTTAACATACCTATGTGGCAACGTGGAACTGTCACACCAAAAGTTTCTGACGTTTGATATATGACAGTTGATTTTTGACAACTTTTAAATATGAAAATTTGGTTAAGTAAGAAATTTTACCGCTTTAAATATTGTCTGCATCATTCATATATAATTACGACGTAAACACTTCCCTCCCCTTAAAATAGATAAGAATAAACACGTTTAAAATACCATTCAGTTTATTATACGTAGATTTACGTAAATATACATATTTGTTGTGGCAAATAGGAAAATATAATTTTTATGTTTTATATAGTCCTAAAGACACACTAAACATAGAAATATACATTAAACTATTATTTATTCCCTGATTCTGTTTTTGTTAATATTTTATAAGTATTTCTTGATAAAATATAGCTAAGTGCAGCAGCAATTGTTGTACCAGCTGTCACATACCTAAAATAACATTTGCTATATATTGTATAAATATTTCTCATTTAGTATTTACCATAATCCCTGTAAAGCTGGATGATTGATATAATCAAAAACAGGTGCTGCTAATGTAGTTCCTACTAGCAATAGCTGTACAACAGTATTGACTTTACTAATAAATGTTGGTTCTAATTGAGCTGTCGCATGTGTGGCATCAAAATATTTAACAAATGTTCTCTGCAAATGACGTATTGAAATTAAAATTAAAAAATCAATGGCCGTATACACAAAGCATCTTTAAATATTAAAGAAATCTTTAGGTTCTGACGATCCTTTAAATGTTAACGAATATCTAATTGACAAACCTCTTATTCAATTTACAAAAGATTGTAAATAAAATAATATATAATTATATATTATTGCTGCATTATGTGTATATAATCTTACTGAATTGTCTAATCTCAATTTTAACAAATTTGACGGATTAAGATATGATTTATTAAACATTTAAAGACGTTTCGTGGATACGACCGTAAATGTGATTAATGTCTTTACTGGAGGCGGTAATGACTTGTATCGAATTACAAAGCCTGCAATAACCAACAAAGCATCCCTTGTTATTATCAGACCAGTTAACAATGTTGGGATAAGTTCTACATAAGTTAAAGTTAAAAATAGAGTAGCAATTAGAATTTTGTCAGCCATAGGATCTAGAAAACTGCCCATTTTTGATGATTGACTTATCCATGTCCTAGCTATCCATCCATCCAGCTAGAAACAGTAATGAATTTAACACCGTAATGAAAAAATACGCCATTTTATTACTAAATCAGTTACAGCGGCAAATCCTAATAGTCCTAATGCAAAATTAAAGTTCCCTTGTACAATCAACATGCCAAGAAATGGAGAAGCTACCATCCTAGATATACATAACAGATTTGGTATTGTATAAATATTTTCTTTCTGAATGGAGAATTCGTTAAGCATTTTTTCTATAAAGAAACTAACAAACCATACCAAAGTAATCTCATCAACTTTTTCCTTAACTCTGCTTTTTGTGTCTTTCAAATTCTGTAATATTGCGTGGCTTTTATCTTTCAATCTCTGTTCGGTGTCTCTTAACTTCCCTTTATTTTGTTCCAAGTAAGCTTTAATCTCATTTTTTCGTTTCGTAAATTTTGCAGCTGCATCACCTGATCTGGTGCAATAGTATCTGGTAAAAGAGCAATTTTTGACTGTTTGAAAGAAACTTTCCACTACTATAAAGGAACTATAAATATCTTTTTGGAGAATAAAGAAAGGACATTTATTAGGAACATTGAGGGCCGATTTGCTTAAATGAGTTAATCGAAGACAACTATATAGCGTTAATGGTTTTTGAAACATACTGATAATATTAAACTAAATATTTGAAAAAAAAGTGTAATTATAATTGAGGTTAGACTCAATGCCATTCTGCTTCTTTGTCGATGAATGACATTTGTCATTTATTTCTTTGCTTGTCACTCCTGGAAAATCGTGAGAAGAAAAGGCGGGAACTAGTGTCAAACGTAAAATGCAATATTTAATGCCAATTTAGTTTATGTTTTTTAATTTATTAATAATGGCTAATCTTGAAAAACTAAAAAGAAACTCCAAAATTCCCTGAAGTTGTGTGGCTTTAACGTTAGAAGGTAATTTAAAGTCCAGTTCATGGGAAACTGTAATTAATTGAGTACGAATAAGGGAGTTTTGCTCCTTTTTAGTAGAAAAATTTCTAGATGCAAATGTTGATTTAACCTCTAACACTCAATTTGAAGAGACCATAAAGAATATTAGTTCAATTTTGGAAAATCAATGCTCTTCAGGACATAGTGTTGAAAAAGAACATATTGATCAGGCTTTAGAGGTAAATATACCTATAATACTAAGAAAAAGAAATATTTAAAATCCAATCTTTTAAGGTATGTCTTCGTTCAGGATACAATCAAAATGAAACCATTTGTAATGTAATTAATGCCTTTGATTTTCCTAAATTGTACTTTAATCAAGATAGGAAGATCTACTTATTGGATGAAAATAAAGGCAAATTGCTTTCCGGAGCAGACGTAAAAGCGAAATTGTTCATAGATAGGTACTGCAAAGTCCGTCAAAGAACTAAAAGAGCATTTGCACAAACAATGCTGAAAGATGAAAAACATCAATTAACGTTACAAACCGTTGACTTTTTACTGACCGTATCTGATGCTACTTTAGACAGAACTCTTATTTTGGGTGCCCTTTTGCAAGTTTCAGATGGAAAGTTTGCCCTTGAAGATCTTACTGGTACTATTCAATTGGACTTGAGTCATACCAAGTATATGCCAAATTATTTAAAACCGTTTAATTTCAATGCACACGTATTTTTAGGTACCATCCAGGCTTCTATACAGAAGGTTCTATTGTTCTAGTTAATGGTTACTATGAAGACAAAATGTTGCATGTTTCAACAATGATCATGCCAACGGGTGAGGACTATTCAACGTCCCGATTGTCTTTTGGAAATTTGAATTATTTCGGTGGTCCCTCAACGGTTCCATTAAAAGATTCACAAAGATTACAAAAGTACCTATCAAACGATGACAAGGGAATGTTTGTGTTTATTTCCGATCTTTGGTTAGACCATTGTCAGACTTTTTTAAAATTGGAAAAGCTCTTTGATCAAATGCAATCTTTTGTGCCTCCAATTGCATTCGTTTTTCTTGGAAATTTTACTTCTGAATCACATGGAAGCGATACGCTTTATGAAATGAAAAAACAATTCAAAAGGCTTGGCGAATTGATTGCTAAATATCCTCTCCTGGTTAGTTCTAGCCAGTTTATTTTTGTACCAGGAATGGATGACCCATGCACGCCACATATAGTTCCAAGGTATGTTATCTAGACAAAGTACACAGTACAAATCAGGAAGATAATTGTACAGATTTGCTTTGCCGAACATTGTGACCCAGGAACTGAAGAGAGCTATCCCAAAAGCTATTTTTGCAACGAATCCTTGCAGATTTCAATATTGTACTAAGGAAATAGTAATATTTCGAGCTGACCTACTCTCCAAATTCTTACAGAGAACTTTGCACCAACCTCATAAGGAAGACATACCGAAATACGTATGCATATCAGCAATATTGGTAAACCCCCTTTATTATTAAATTCCGCTAATTTTTTAGATCACAAAAACTATAATTGGTCAAGGACACTTGTGTCCACTAAGCTTAAATGATATAAACGTACATTGGGAGCTTGATTATTGTATGTCTCTTTATCCGCTTCCCGATTTGATTGTGATAGGAGACAAATGCGCAGCTTACAAGGACAATTACAAGGGATGTATTGTCGTAAATCCGGTAGGAAACATGTAATTTTACTTTAAACCTTCGAAAATCATAGTTGAACTTTTCAGGGACAATTTTGCACCGGGGATTTTGGATTCAAAATGTATTTTCCAAACAATAATATTGAGGAAGCCATCGAAGACTGTGCTATTGATATTGCTGAATCAGATGTAAATACCTAGTTTCGAGAATTTCCAAAATTTGTTAATGATTACACAGAAAAAGTAAAAGTGACTGAAATTTTGAGAAAAAATATATTGAGCCTCACAATTGGATAAAGTAGCTTCCAAATTTTACCAAACAAAGATCAATAACACTTTTGAACACACGTCTTGAACTTTTTTTTTCAAATAAATCCTATCCCCAAAAAGACTAGAAACATGAGATCAAATTCGTTAAATTTATCACCCTAAAAAGGCGACATGTCATATGAGCGGGACTAGTGGACGCCATCATTCTAACATAATGGTCTAGGCGGTTAAACATGCCTTAATTTACAGTCACTACATGTACAGGGTTTAGAACAAAGAAAGGCGGCCGTTCATATCTTAGAAACGATTTGAGCTGCGGATATCAAAATAAAAAATGTTATAAATATAGCCAAAAAAATACTGAAAGTTATTTTATAATTTTTCGATATTTTTTTAATAGTGTTTTACTGGTTTTTTGGTAGAAAGATCTATTTTTTAAGCTATTTTCTTTAGTGACTACGTTCAAAATTGATAAGTCAAAGGGGTAGACGTAGGTAACTATAATTGGGCTGCTATTGAAAATACCTTGCGAAAATTTAATTTTATTAAAGATAATTATGTGAAAATGAAAGCTGTGAGGCTGCAGGATACTTGTGCCAAATTTCGTAAAAAAATTGTTAAAAGAGGGGAATAAATAAATGTAAAAGTGATGAATGGTGAAATGCAAAATTTCAGTCAATTAAAATACGCATAAAACAAGAGCGAACACGCTGTAAATAATATTGCTATTAAAAGTAGTACATACTTACATACAAGGAATACAAGAAACGGAGTAAAAATGTAAGAATCAACGAAACTAAAAATAATTGAAAAGATAAGGTATGGATGTTTATGAAAGACGGTGTGCACAGAATTACTAAAATATATCTAAAGGGTGATAAGACGGTTGAGACAAAGATGAAATAAATCAAATGTTACTTACAAAGTACTTCACCCAAGTTTAAATAATGAAGTTACCGAGATTGAAACATAAAAGATGCAGGGTTGAGGTGCCCATACATTTTCATGATGTTTCTATTGTAGGAGGGAAAGTAGTTAATATTGTAGAAATGACTAAAGCTTGCAGGGAAAATATAATCTCAAAATACCATACATTTGAGATGGTATGAAAGGAGATGATATAATAGAACTTTTGGAAGTCAAAAATAATAATTTACCTATATTTGGGAGAAAAGCATCGTGATATAGAGATAATTGAAGCCAATTAGATTAATAACTCCATTTGACAGATTATATGAAGAGTTATTGCGTCAAGATTGAGGAGTGCTTCTGAAAAAATTAATCTATTCCAGGATAATCAGTATGGTTTCAGAACTGGAAAAAATACTATTGATTCGTGTGAAAGCGTAATTGAAAAAATGAAATGTACCACTGAGTATTCGATTGCGGTCCTATTGGACTTGTAAAATGAGTTCACTTTGGCAAAATCGCTTGTTATTGACCAAATATTCTTTGAAAGAGATTTAACTGGAAATTTGAAGGATTTTTGTTAAAGCTTCCTTATTAGAAGATAAATAATTGGTGCGATGTTCTAGAGTATGCGATGTTCGTATGGATCAAGTTTGAGAATTACGCTGGAGCTTACCATGATGAACGGTTGAACTAATTACTAACATGAAAGATAATATACAGGGTGTTTCATAAATACGTCAAGAAACACTTATGAGTGATTCTATACTTAAAAATAATGTTAGCTTTTCCTGTAAGAAAAATTCGAAACCTCAATATTCAGCAAGTTATAGTCTGTCAAAGTTGAAAATTTAATTTTTTTTTCAGCTTATGTCGTCATTTCATAATCGATCAAGGAGCCATTTGAAATGAGAGACAAGCTTAATAAATCCTAAATTCTTCTAAGAAAAATGTTTTTAAAATGTGTCATTTGAGAGTACTTTATATCCAAACTTTTATTTTGGATGTAAGTAAAATGCGAAAAAAAAAATATTGAATTTCGAATTTTGGTTACGGGACATGCTATCATTATTTTCAAGTGCAGAATCATCCATTAGCATTTTCTAACGTATTTATAAAACACCCTGTATATGGCAAGCCTTTGCAGATGACTAGCTATTTGTTTCATTTAATTTTTTAGAATAGTTTTAGTTTTTTAATTAAATTACGAATAATTGTTATGGTTTTGGACTTGTCTGGTAGAATTGCGTAGGGCCTTAAGAGCATAACCAATCTCGACAAATTTAAGCAAGCTATTTTGAAGTTACAAAATTAACATTAAAACATTAATTGAGCTCCCTTCCCGTTATTTTTGATAGTAATTTCTAATTATTGTTCGCACAAAAATAGGTGTTTCTAGTAAAAAAAACAATAAACCGTCTTCTAGGGGAAATCGTAGGACCTTATAAATAATTCTTAACATTTTCTCTTGGTCCTATTTATGATAAGACTTTTTATTTGATAACTCCAGCTCAAATAGTTTTTAAAATATGATTGACCGCCTTTCTATGTTGTAGGTATATCCAGTACAGGGACAAAGTACAATGATTAATCTCTTGTTTTTAGTCTTCTATCCTATTTTTATAAGAAATCGTAAAATACTTTTTAAAGAATTGAAATTTCGCAATTTTTATACATAAATATTGTACTTAATTTTAAACCGATGTTCAGTCTATATCACACGTGTGTATCCTTTCGTTACTATGTTAGGTTATAAGCATGAGTAGTAGGAGTTCTCTTGTAAGATTTGGGACAATCACCACTTTTCTTTTGATTTCTTCGCTTTTTGGTTCTCAGTCAGATAGATGTAGAGATAGCATTCTCCAAGGATGTACCTAGAAATATATATTTTCTTAAAAAAATTTAGTAAAATTAAACAGGGTGTTAGAAAACCAGATTAAATTATATCTATATGAAATGATGAAAGTCATAAAATAAGACATATTTTAACTATAAATACACAAATGACGTCCTTAAATGTTTTGAAAATTTGTGTCCAACTTATTAATGAAACATCAAGAGTTAAGTTTTACGATTTATTTATTCTAGTCCTTAAGGTTTTTGTAATGAGAACCTTGTAGATGGCCCGATAATGGTCATTGCAAGAGTTCCTAAAAGGTCTAATCAAGTAAAACAACGATCGTCGTCGATTTTGCAGGTATGTACCGCATGAATTGAATGAGAAACATTTACTGTTTTAATATGTTAGTGCTTCTAGCACAGGTTTCTGAATCCGGATGAAAACATCACCCAGGGAACTCCTAACTAAAGCATTCATCTACAATAAAAGACTCACAAAACCTTTAAAATGTTTACTTTCTATCTGTTTCTTATAATGTCAAATTTCTTAAAGAACGTCCCTGTTCAAGACACCTGAAATCCAGGTTAATTTTATCATAAAAGACGTGTAATTATTAAAGAAAAAAATTAATTTTTCCTTACGTGCTTTATCATATTGTCTCACAGCCTCTGCTCTTTCCACAGCATCAAAGTACCATAACGTAATGGCGTACCTCGTATCGTAAGCTGGTTGTACCTCGTGCGGATTCCGTCTATCCGACCAAAAGAATAACAGTCTATCGAAAATTGGTTCAATATCTGCTACCTATAATAAAAAAATTACAAAAGATGCAAAGAGTATTTAATTTGGAATTTCTCACTTTGTCTTCTCGCCAGCCTTCTGGAAATATTCGTAATAATCCCCCGGATCTATGTACGTCCCAATTACGATTCAGATAGTATATTGCCGTTATACATCGACCATCCCTGTTTGGATTGTCTACATGTTTAACATAATGCGTACCTGAACCTGGATAGCATGCTACCATTGCCTATAAAAGAAAATTTTGCATTATATATTATTTACTCTTTGAAAATGCCTAACGCAGTTATGAATAAAACATACAGGGTGGCCCATTAGTGCGATAAAGTACGATATTTCAGTAAATATGCGTTTTAGAAGGAAATGTTTCATATAAAAGTTGTTGGCCATTAAGAGCTGCGTATTTTAAAAATATTTTCAAGTATACAGGGTCCGCCATAAAAGTGTGGTAGTACCAAGTTATATTTTTTTAAATGGAACCCCCTATTTTTGATGTCTCTTATACACATCTAGATGTGTA
>JABRWK010000140.1:185391-198727 GCA_013372445.1 Hypothenemus hampei | reverse complement strand
GTAGTATAGAAGGAGAAACATTTATATTATAACCTCCCACTTTTCCCATTGTTTCTCCAAATTTTTGTAACCAAATTATAAGAAGACAGTGCCTAATTTAACTGAGCACTACCGCGAAATTTCAACAAAATATGTTAAGAAGCACTGAAGTCATTAACAAAAGTTAATATTTTTTTGTACTAACTTCAACATTCTGTATGGTGAGTATAAAGCTTCAAAGGGAAAAGTGGCATTAGGGAATTCTCAGTTTTTTCAACATCTCTCAGTAATCTGATGTTAATAGTTTATATGTATGAATAGTTCTGAAGATGCCCGTAAACTAATGGGCAAAAAGTTTTGACTTTGTTTAAATAAAGATAATAATACAGAAAAATATTTAATGTATTGGATTAAAGAATACTATATAAACAAATTTTAACTTTTAATCTAATGTTGTTTAATAAATTTAAAAATTGAATCGCATTACACATAAGGTTCCGTCACACATTTTGCACATTTAATGGATTTTCTATTTTCCTCAATAAAAAACTTACCCATTCCCACAGATAAAGTATTAGTACTCTGTATAGACTAGGTATGCCTAAGAGTTCCACTATGAGTGAAGGGTGTGTTTTACTTTTTTTTAGAAAAATTTTCATTTTTAATTGTGAAATTAGCTAAATTGATTGTATATGTCATATGGCAAAAGGATGACTAATTTCAAGGTGACTTTCTCTAGGGGAAAAATAACATACATCAATTATTCGTTCACCGCATAAGTGAACTGTTTCAGGTTAAATAACTCATATAGCTACTTTTATACAGGGTGTTCATTACAGAACTCCTCATTCTCAGTTTTTTGAAAACTAAAGATTTTTTTTTATTTCAAAAACCGGTAAAAAATGTTTTGTTGGAGGAGGTCAATTTTTTCTAGGAAACTCTTTCAGAAACTTTAAATGGAATTGGGGATTGAGTTACAACTCACTTAAAAAATTTTCAAAATTTTACAGTGGGGCTTATTTCAAACAGGAACACCTCCATAAAATTCGTATTTGTCCTCCGTTATTGGTAGGGCTTTTTTTAAAAGCTAGAGCATTAAAAACTGTATTTTAGAACGAAACGTCACATTTTAGTTTCAAAAACCAATGCCTACTATAACATATTTTTGGCGCCAAAATTAAAGAAAACATATTAGTGATATTTAAAAAAAATCGACTACGCCTCTGAAATGCGTATCCCTTAAAATTGATTCATACCAAATTTTGTTAAAAAATATTACCTGATAAAAATTTTAAATGCGAATGAAAATTACGATTTAACTAACTATTTTTTCAGTCTCACTTAAATTAAGTTGTATAAGGATTAACAAACAATTGAAACTGTCACTTGATTTATTATGAATAATTATATCTGATTCTGAGTAAATCTACATACAACGAACTGAAGGTATGAATTACATTTTTGTAAAATGCATTGAAATAAATGAGGAATAAACAAAAATTTAATTTTTACTTTAAGTTCGTTGTATTTAGGTTTATCCAGATATAATTATTTGTAATAAAGCAAGTGACAGTTTCAATTGTTTGCTAATCTTTATACAACTTAATTTAAGTGAGACCGAAAAAGTAGTTAGTTAAATCGTAATTTTCAGTGGCATCTAAAATTTTTATCGGGCAATATTTTTTAACAAAATTTGGTATAAATCCGTTTTAAGGGATCCAGTAGCGTAGTCGATTTTTTAATAAAAATATCGTTAATATGTTTTCGTTAATTTTGGCACCAAAAATATGTTATAATAGGCATTGGTTTTTGAAACTAAAATGTAATGTTTTACCCTAAAGCCTGTTTGTCACTATACTAATTTTAATACTAAATTTATTATTAAATTTTTACTACTAAAATCTGCAACAGTCAGATCCAATGAAATGACAATGTAATAGTTTTGACAGCTGTTCCTAACCAATCAGCATAATACTGACTGGTTGCAAATTTTAGTAGTAAAAATTTAATAATAAATTTAGTACTAAAATTAGCATAGTGGTAAGCAGGTGTAAAATATATTTACTTTTCAATGTTCTAGTTTCAAAAACGAACAACAAATATGAATTTTATGGTGGCGTTTTGATTTGATGTGAGCCACACTACATATTTTAGAGTTCATTTTTTTAAATCGGTCGATTCATTTTCGAAATACACTGCTCAAAAGAGTCTAAGGAACAGGCCCGATTTTGAATATATCTCGGTTTTGTGATTAGCTATTATATTAATCAGATTTTGGTATTTTTTTTGTTGTTCCGATAAAAATGCCAACAAACACATCATTTTTTGTTACTAAAACTTGCCTAAAATTCCAGAATGACGTATCAACAATNTTTAATAGATTTTATAATAAATAATATGTTTTTAGCAATCTGATATGCCGTTGACAATGCCTGTCAAATTTTCAATTATTAGAGCGGGTGTCACTTAATTGGTTAATAATTGTTAACAATTGTAAAAAATTAATTTGTTAAATAACTTGAAAATAAGAATCAATCTTAATAAACGGATTGCAGATTCCGATTCAACGCTACAAATTTCTTTAAAAATAACTTTTAGTTGTTCAGGTCAAAAACCGTGTATACTTGTGTAATTTTCAAGTACATTGCAAAACTTATTGATAAAAGAATATCGGTTACTGAACAAATCAATTGTTGATATCGCCTTAACCTTAGGGCTTCACTTTTTGAGGGATATATTAGAAATAAAATAAAAACGAAATATCGAGTGATAACTCTATTCACTGTTGACGATGGGCAGCGTAAAAAAAATTAAATGACAATATGTATGTTGTAACTTTTTATGATAGGATAATGTTAAAACAATCGTAATATTCACCTTGTTTTAGTTGATTTAAAACTACAGGTACGAAATAAATATTTTAAATATAGTAGAATCCCGTTATATCGAACCCAAAAAATTCCACAAAATGAATTGATTATAACGGAAGTTCGTTATAACCGATGGAAACTTATATTGGTCTTATGGCAAAATTTGGGGTGAAATGAAAATTTTCGTTTTTCGTTCGGTATAACTAAAAATTTGCTATAACCGGACTCTACGGTACGTAGGTTATCCCAAAATTTTCCGATCTTACAAAGGAACAGGACATTTTTTTTTCAAATTCATTTTTATTTTTTAACATAGCATCCTTGTAAGTTTATACACATCTTCCACGGATGCTCCCATTTCTTGAATCCGTCCAAATAATAATTGGTGTCTTACACGTTCATCGTCATTAAAGTTGGTACGATCATGCTTAAATTCAACTGCCCAAAAATTTCACGGTGGTAAATGATGGTACAGAATTCCCGTACACAGAATTGCACTCGTCTTTAATTTGCGTCGGCGCATTGTCTTTCACAAAATGAATATTTACTCACAGTTCGATACTCGATTTTTTCCATTTATCAATCAAATTATTGTTAAACAAGAATTGCTCGTCAAAAATGGTTGAAATTTTAGCGGATACTTTTTAGAGCCTGCACTAATACATTTACTAACTTTTTGTTGACGAATGCTGTCATTTGCATATTGAGGTAGGAAATTTTTCAGAAAACCGATGTATATATTTTTTTTACTATAAGAAAGTTTGTATTATTGAAATTTTAATCGAATTAATACGATATTAATCCTATGTTAAGTTCAATGCCGTTTTTAAAGCAGAGTTAAAATAGGATGTATTCGGAAAGGAAAATGGGAAGTGTGCCAACTAGGGGGAATGTAGCCATGCTAATGCTGCAGGATGAGAATAAATGGAATAGTAGCACAGAATTCTTCAAAAAAGTACTTAAAATCAAGGAGAAGGACGAGAAAGACAGGAAGAGAGTTCAGAGAACGTAGAGATATGTGTAGGTATATACATAAAAATGCCATCCCCTGCTTGATGAAGTACTTGAGAGGGACACCAAGCAGGATCAGATGATGCCCTCCAGTATAACCGTCTTGAACTGGAGGAAGACCGGTGTGTTTAGTGGGTAGGCAATGAGTCTGAGCTAGTCCCACACTGCCCCAGCCATTTACCATCGAAACATCAGCGAATGGGATGTGAGTAAAGCATTTTCATCAATATAAAAAAAAGAATCGGATGTATTCAGAATCTAAATCTATTTTTCAGCTTCAGAATATTAGTTTCTGTATTTTAGCCCGTTAATTACCACGTTAAGCCCTACGCTCTTCTCGACTATTCCAACAGTTCGGACCACGCTTATAGCATATGAAAGGCACAGAGAAAGAATGTGCTGTCAGGCAATAATTTAAATTTGAGAAAAATAAATTTTAAACTTCAAAACATTTAGAAAAGAATCTGGCACAAAAAATGCTCGTTTTTACCTAGACAAAGCACGTTTGTTCTGCAAAATATATTTTCTATTAAGGCTTAAGGCTAGCTACTAAATGGAACTAGTATCTCAAACTTTGAGAAAAATTGACATAGCACGTTCTTTCCCACGTTATTTATTTTATCATTCTTATTTACTTTTTTTTTGTATAGGTGCATTAAATTTCCCCAATCCAAGCCTGATTCCAGGTTTCCCTAGGACAAAAGAAAAGCTTTTTATGGCACGTAAAGCATTTTGTCTGGCAGGTAGTCAAAAAAGTGTATTAGACTACTATAGTCAAACTTTGTTTAATATCCAATAGTTAACAAGTAATATGTAAATAATAAACTATTCGTGGTATGTCAGCACATGATAAAATGCAAAATTTTTAATTTTTGGCACGCGAGCAGAAAACGGTCTGCCACCCCTGCCCTATAATTAATGACTCAGCAGGTATATGACAATTGTGTAATAGTGCCCAGATAATATGTGTATTATAATATTATAATATTAATATATGATAGAAAAAGGTCTAGAACTGAAAGACGTAAAGTGCTCACGGGTAGGCACGTAGTCCCATAAAGACAGCTCAAAATGACCACCAGCGGGCACATGTGGCTCAACGTGTTGAAAAAAAAGAACTTGTTTTTGTTTATTTGTAAAATCAGTGGCAGCGTTTTTTTCATATAAACTGATATGACAATAACTATTTGGCAACTGTCAATAATAACAAAAATTATGCGTTCTTGTGAAACTTAATTAAAGAAGAAAATACAACATCATGGGCGATCCAAATTTGGTGACCACTTGTTCATTTCACAACCAAGAATATCTGTTTAAAATGGGCGTGCTAAATGGTAATCTAGAAATTTTGATTACCGATAAAAATAGTGGGGAAGACTGGCAATGCAGCTACGACGCCACATGTACATGCAAGAAATTGCGTCTTTTATTTTTTCAAGTCAAAGTTTTTGGACGTTTTTAGATATAGAAAATTTAACACAGAAAACTGGCAATTTTAAACAATTTGATATTTTTGTCGCCATGATTAAATCCGGACTCTTACACGTAAGTTTCCGATTTCGCAATTATATTTACACCTTAGACTGTTTCTTCAACTAGACCAGTGAATGCGTGAGTTTGGATTTATTAGCATTCGAAGACCTGGAACTGCTCAGATCTAGAAAAGTCACGAAATCTTTTAATCCCGCCAACAGTAATCGAAGATACTTAATTTTGACTTATGTAGTGGAGTTCGATAAGTGTGTTTTTTCATACACACTCCTTATATACATTATTAAATGTTAGCTTCTTATAGAATTCGATATCCATTGCCATTGGAATATTGCGGCCCTCCAGATCCAGTCATTTTACAAGCAACAATACGGCGTCTGGAATCAGAACTGGCCAGAACCAAAGAAAAATTAGCTTCAAAAAACAATGATTCTGAAACTAGAAAAATTTATTTTTTACAAAAAAGGTTTCATTTGAATCTTCTATTTTTACATTGAATGTTTTAGTATTAATACCTCCATGCTTATCGATTTAGGGCTGTATTAATAGTCTCACCTTAAGTCTTCCTCAGCACTCATGTCTTCCTTGACCAATAAGGAGTGTTTGTTTGCAATGAATAGTCGTTCCTCATTGGTCAAGGAAGACATGAGTGCTGAGGAAGACTTAAGGTGCGACTATTAATACGGCCCTTAGAAGATATCTTCATCTTAAATGTGACAGAAAAGTTAAATGAAAATCACATCACTAAATTTCTTTTTATTGATTAGAATTGATCAATTATCGGATGAAAACGCTCAGCTTCAAGAAGAGGTACGTCAATTAAACCACTATTTAGAAAGGAAAAAGCCGAAAAAACAGGTGGTACATCTGCAAAAAGCAATTAAAAATTTGGAACGTAGCGTGGTAATGGAAAGGACCTCACATCACGACTTGGTCGAAAAGTTGCGACAAGATAATGCCTTCTTGGTTAGGCAATTAGAAAAAATGAAACAAACTGAACGAGATTTAAAAATTCAATTAAACAAAACATTGAATCAATCAAATTTTAGGTAAATACCAGTAATATATTTTTCACATTTTTCTTTTTAATACCATTAAGTCTGAATAGTTTTGAAAAAGGTGATTGCAAGAGACCACCTGAAAGTAAATTGTCTCAACAAAGCGTTAAAGTTATGTACAGACGACCTGCAACTCCTTTATCTCGGGAAGTCGGATTGATTCATTCTGGAGAACTAAAGAGGAATTCGTCGAAAAGTGGAAACATTTGGGTGCGTTCTAGGTAATAACAAAAAAATAGAGTTATAAACATTTTCTTCATTGTTTTCAATCTATAAAAATAATAAAAATTGAAACACACATGCTGTGTCTCGCAATTTCGACCATATAGGCCGCGTGACACGTCGTTTGTATTTCACTTAAAAGGCACGAAAGCTCTAATACACATTTGAATATAAAATACATATGTACAGGGTATTCCGACGAGGACTGAACAGGCCCTATTTCCCGGCTTGGGAGACCTTTTTTCAAAAAACGAATATAACCATCCGAAATAACTTTTTCCGTAGAATCTGAAAATAATACTTAANTTGTTGCTAAGAAAACAGTGAAGAAATTAAATGGTAAATAGGCAAACCATAAGTTGTACCTCTAGAAAGTACATATATTTTCAAAATTGTATTTTGTTCAAAATACACAATCGACGTTGAATTTAGAGAATACATACTAATACCAATAGCTAACTAATCTTAAAACATTTAGTTATTTTGGATAAATTTTTACTGATGCGCACAACATGAAGTTTTTGATTTTATTAGAATTAGAAAATTCGAACGCAAACTTTCCATCTTTGGCATTAGATAGCCTGATTGACGTCTTGCCAATTAGTTTTATTAAAGGTAGTTTGAATGTTTTTGGCGTACAACGTTTATTCTTTTTCGGAATAGACAGAGAATATAGAGTGATATTAATTGAAAAATTTGGATTCATATTGTTAAATGTCATTGTTCCAGGTATAGGAATATTTCCAATTTTATTTAACGAACTTAACTCACTACTGTAAATGGTAGTCTTATGCTGAAACGTGCACATGTAAAAATCTTCCAATCTTATTGATAAATCTTCTTGTATGTTTAACGTACATTTTAGGTTGCTTAGGAACACTTGTGCCGATAACATTTCCATGTTGTTAGTTTCTCTTTCTTCAAAAATTTCAAATAATGCAGCTCTATGAATCTCTGCGAAAAAATATTCTTAAGTATCATTGGAAATTCTCAAATAACAAAACCTCACCTGCTAGAACTAGAACTTTTTCTATGGTTAAATGTTGATCACTGCCAAGAAAATTCATATTTTTCAGTTGGTTTTTTTAAAGGTTTTTAGCATTTTTTCAATAACCCTTTCATTCACCAACAATTCGTCTTGTATCTGTTTCTTCAAAAAGATTTGATTTGGAGTATTTTCTAAATACAGCACTTCTTCATATGTTGGCAAGTCTGAACTGTTACAAGATTCTACATGAATCGTTGATGATTTTGAATTATGAATGGATAGAGAGCAGTTCTTCGTGGTAGATTTGCTTATTAAGGCTGATATGTCTGCTGTGTTGATACTTGTCGTTTCCTGTTATTTTTTGTACATCATTTTAAAGATATTGGTTATGAAGAAAATAAAACGATTTCAAAATAGATTATGAATTCGTCATTTTGAATGTTTTGTTCTGTTTACTATGCAATTGGTTGAAATTTTGAATAAGACATTTTCAAAAGAGGGTTTAATTGAATTGAATTTTTAGGAATATTATTTATTGAATTTATAAAGATTACTTACCGGTTTATCTAAAGACATCGTATTGACTATTTAAATTGGATACTTTTCTAATATAGTGTAGGTAAAATAGTGTTCACAAAAATCTTTATAATAGACGATTAGCTCTTCTTAAATACATTATGCTAAAAGTTATCAGTTTTCGTGCCATTTAGGACCTCATTTGTATGAATATTTTTATTGTTTACCATATTTATCAATGCAATTAGCTAAAATAGGTTTAGTCCAAATACCTGAGTGATCTTAATGCAATGGCTTTAAACTATTTC
The DNA here is from genome assembly GCA_013372445.1 of Hypothenemus hampei. Lineage (NCBI taxonomy): Eukaryota > Metazoa > Arthropoda > Insecta > Coleoptera > Curculionidae > Hypothenemus > Hypothenemus hampei. Next base: position 190,284 of record JABRWK010000140.1, on the reverse strand, counting down.
CTTTTATCTTTAAATCCAGCATAGTAATTTATTTCTATTTAAAATGCAATATTTTAATTACCTATACCAATAATATGTCAAAGAATAATCATATTCAAATATGATAACCACTATATCCACCAACGAAAGTACATATTAAAATAACTTTTTTAAGTTTGTGTTTACCAACAGAAAGTTTTTCGGCAGGATCGATGCTAGATAAAATTGTGAGGTACGGTCCTTTTATTGAAGAAGACGGATGGGATTAATCGATTAATAATGCCCTTTAAAATTTCTATTTATGTTGTTTTACTAGTTGATGATGGAAACATACTTTATACAGGATGCTTATAATCTAACTTTGAGCACGAGTAAGTTTTTTGTTTTGAGAGATAAAAAACCTGTTGAATACGTAAATTTGAACAGAGTCTCATGTCTAAGGCGATTTAATTTGTAAATTTGACAAACATTAGAGTTCTAAAATATTAAAAAAATTAAATACGTAAATCTTCAAATGTAATAATCTCAAGAAGAATCTATTAAAATAAGAGAAATTAAACAAGTTCGTTTTGATAGATAATTTTTGTTCAGAATTTTTATTAGGTTTAATTTTTGAGCCATGATAAAATTCATGATTTTTTAAATGATAGTTAAGTAGGGTGTATACTATACAATGTGTTTCCTAACTATATGCCTTTAATTCAAGGGATGGTTCTATAAGCAAAAATAGAATAAAGAAATTCCTATCAATTTGGGTCCGAAAATGCTTCCTGAAGAAAATACAACTCTTTGAACATGGCGACCAATAAATGGTTTTTATTCAATATCGTTAGAACTACTTTAGGTACAGTTTTCAATTCCAGTTCGATATTTACCACTATTAATTTGTACTTTGAGCAATTATCAGCCATTTGCTATATCATATACATATATTGCTGCCTTAGTCGAGTTGAATGTATACTATATGTAGTATTATTACGTTTCGCCACGCCGCATTTACAAAAAATCATTTCTGCGTATTTTAATTTTTGCCTAATAATAAACTTTTCTATGAAAAAATCAGAAATATCATGGTTTATTTCGAAACAATTTTTTATAATTGTGACATAATGATACCACATACATAAATACATTTAACTCGATATTTCTCCAAAGCGGTGCATCTGGGATCTTTGAAACAAGAGCATGTTTTTTACGTAATAAAATATCAGAAAATCATATTCCTCAACAAAATATGTTTAAAGCGGAAAGGGAAAAAGTTATGACTAAAAATTAAGAGCATTTCTCTCCCAGCTACGTTTCTGAAGATGACATCAACTGGCTGATAATTACAAATTAATACAGGTAAATATAGCACCAAAATTGTAAACTTTATCTAAAATAGTTCCAATGATATTAAAAAAAAACACTTCTTGGTTGCCATATTCAAAGAGCTGTACTTTCTTTAGGAAGCATTGTGGACCTAAGTTGATAGGAACTTTTCTTATTTTTATCTGTAGAGTCACCCCGTCTAAATATGTCTTGAATATGCCCCGCCTGGCATATGTGTAGTTAGGAGACACCCTATTAAGTAGATCTAGTAAATTTTAGTTATTTTATTCTGATTTCATTGATATACTTAAGTGTGTTATTATCTTTTTGCAATCTCTCAAAATTACTAAAATAAGTTACCTTTAAAATTTTAATCATGGGGGTCATGGAAAAAAATAAATTCAGATAAACTACAACAAAAGAACTAAGATAAGCGGCAAAAAAATAATTATGTAGATTACTAGCTTTATTAATAAAGTATTTATTTACACAGAATTTAGATACCAGGAATGACTAACAAAAATTTAATTAAAAAGACAAGAACATTAAGCATAACGACGCATTTACAGGTTTTTAATTACTCAAATTCTTCAAAATGGCCGAAGTTGGTTAGGACACAATCTCATTTGCCACATTTCTCTTGATACCTACTTTATTTAATGTTTAAGGTTGAACTTTAATATCTACGCCTTTGGGCACGTTAAATGAATCATTTATCTGACCTTCACATTAATTCTTAATTTTGAAAACATTATTTTACTTGCCGTCTTTTTCTAAATATCTATTACAGTACACATCACTGGTTAGGTTAGCGTTTCGTTCACACACGTAATAACAGTATAACGTCGTTTTTTCCTAATTTGTGTACATTTCGGCTTCAACAAAACCAAAAAAAATTGCTTGAAAATTAACAACATAACACTTTTATGAGAATTTCTTGCGAAATTGTTTATTTTTTCATGGCCATTTTAATAAAAATACTAAAGTTAGCATATTTTAGTAGTTTCAAGTGATGGGAAAAAGATTCAGTAAAACATATCAATGAAATCATAAAAAATTGCTATCCGTTTACTGCATCTATACTCAGCTATGATTAATTATTAAATTCTAGAGTAGAAATACATATATCAAAATTATACATCTGAGAAAATGAAGAAAATATTTATTGTATTTGAGTATAACATTTTGCTAATGTATTTTTACGATGCACTTAACTACAATATTTTGCTAATATTTAAACATTAATCGTTACAAATTTATACCTAAAGAATAGTAACAAAAAGCAAAAATTTACTGACAAGGCACTTACAATTAGACCGTTTTGCATTTCTACTCTAAAGTTATGCTATTTAATAAACTTAAGTCTATGTCGTATCTTTGAAATTAAGGTCATCATAAAAATTTAATTGATAATATACAACAATAATACCTATAATAATAATGTACAGGATGTCTCAAATTAATAGGTTAGTCCGCAAACCGGAAAGTCCTTGTGAGAAAATAATACTAGTTTACAGCCACATTACATTCAATGCCATTATGTTTTTCTTAGGTATTTTGGCCTGCTAAACTAGAAAATCATATTGGAAAAAAAATTTTATGGATAGGTTTTCGAGATATGAATTTTTGAATTTTTTTCTTTCGTTTTTTTCGGAAATACCTTCACATTTTAGACCATATCTCAAATTAGGAACATCCGATTGGATCGTACAAGGTATCAAATTAAAGGTAATCAAATCTCCAACAATCACTTTTAACATTATTTTTCAATTGGTGCAATAGTTTAAGTGTTATGGGCCAAACTACAGTATATGAGGAGTCGATTTTTATCACCATGCACAAATAGCAAACGTCAAATTATGGTTAGTTTCTAATTTTTTACGTAACTTTATTTTGATTTCTTCGTTCCTGTTAAATTTTGATTTACCGGTTAGTTTAAGAGATATTCCAGCTTATGCAATTACCAATTTGTATTGAAATGCCATATTGGAATATTAAATAGAAAAAATCGATTTAATATGTCACAGCACATTAATCATTTAGGTATTTGTTAATTTTTTAGTAATAAAAAAACCACAGTTCACATTAGGTGTTCAATATGCCAATGTGGCATTTCAATGCAAATTGGCAATTGCACTGCGAGGCAATAAGCTGGAATATTTTTTAAACTAAGCAGTAAATCAAAATTTAACAAGAACGAAGAAATCCAGAAAAAGAAACGGGTAATTAAAAAAATTAAACAAATTCCACCATAGAAGGGTGCAAAAAAAGTTATACGGGGGAGATGTATGTGTAGTATAGAAGGAGAAACATTTATATTATAACCTCCCACTTTTCCCATTGTTTCTCCAAATTTTTGTAACCAAATTATAAGAAGACAGTGCCTAATTTAACTGAGCACTACCGCGAAATTTCAACAAAATATGTTAAGAAGCACTGAAGTCATTAACAAAAGTTAATATTTTTTTGTACTAACTTCAACATTCTGTATGGTGAGTATAAAGCTTCAAAGGGAAAAGTGGCATTAGGGAATTCTCAGTTTTTTCAACATCTCTCAGTAATCTGATGTTAATAGTTTATATGTATGAATAGTTCTGAAGATGCCCGTAAACTAATGGGCAAAAAGTTTTGACTTTGTTTAAATAAAGATAATAATACAGAAAAATATTTAATGTATTGGATTAAAGAATACTATATAAACAAATTTTAACTTTTAATCTAATGTTGTTTAATAAATTTAAAAATTGAATCGCATTACACATAAGGTTCCGTCACACATTTTGCACATTTAATGGATTTTCTATTTTCCTCAATAAAAAACTTACCCATTCCCACAGATAAAGTATTAGTACTCTGTATAGACTAGGTATGCCTAAGAGTTCCACTATGAGTGAAGGGTGTGTTTTACTTTTTTTTAGAAAAATTTTCATTTTTAATTGTGAAATTAGCTAAATTGATTGTATATGTCATATGGCAAAAGGATGACTAATTTCAAGGTGACTTTCTCTAGGGGAAAAATAACATACATCAATTATTCGTTCACCGCATAAGTGAACTGTTTCAGGTTAAATAACTCATATAGCTACTTTTATACAGGGTGTTCATTACAGAACTCCTCATTCTCAGTTTTTTGAAAACTAAAGATTTTTTTTTATTTCAAAAACCGGTAAAAAATGTTTTGTTGGAGGAGGTCAATTTTTTCTAGGAAACTCTTTCAGAAACTTTAAATGGAATTGGGGATTGAGTTACAACTCACTTAAAAAATTTTCAAAATTTTACAGTGGGGCTTATTTCAAACAGGAACACCTCCATAAAATTCGTATTTGTCCTCCGTTATTGGTAGGGCTTTTTTTAAAAGCTAGAGCATTAAAAACTGTATTTTAGAACGAAACGTCACATTTTAGTTTCAAAAACCAATGCCTACTATAACATATTTTTGGCGCCAAAATTAAAGAAAACATATTAGTGATATTTAAAAAAAATCGACTACGCCTCTGAAATGCGTATCCCTTAAAATTGATTCATACCAAATTTTGTTAAAAAATATTACCTGATAAAAATTTTAAATGCGAATGAAAATTACGATTTAACTAACTATTTTTT
>JABRWK010000140.1:162302-176972 GCA_013372445.1 Hypothenemus hampei | reverse complement strand
GGTTTACTGTGTTGGCCGTAAGGGTTGTTATTCTTTAACCCAAAAAAGGAGAGCAACCTTCAATAACTTATGAACGGCAGCATTTAGGGATAGGATAATGTTAACAAAAGTTGTAGATTTTTGAATTGAGAACACGATGCCGTCGAAAAAATTAGGGCATTCCATTTGAAATAAGAAAGTTATTGAGGTTTGAAGTTATGCAACTTCGGAGGCATATTTTCGGGGTTGTAAAAGACTCTTTTTGAAATTGAAATTCGTTAACACGTAGCTCATTAAGTCCTCTTTGAGCCCGAGAAGAACGATCCCGAAATTCGCAGCGGTTAGGGCACAGCATCGATATCCGTGGAAGTCTGCATCTGTCAAATTTTTCGAATTTTCTGGAATAACTCGGAAACGGTAAATTTTAGTGGTAGGTCACCTTACATAAAGTGGCACTAGAATTTGACAGGGAATCCAAAAATGCTATTAAAAATGGGGGGTTCCATTTAAAATAAGGAAGTTGACAGCTACTTTCGGTATAACCGGAAATGCCACAAAGTTGAAAATATTTTCCAAAGATAGATCAGGTCGATAAAGATTTATGTGAATTTTTTCAGATTTTTATATACCGTGATTCTCCAGATACTTCTAATGTGGCATCGAACTGAAACACCCTGTATATAGGGTGTTGTGTTTGAAAACGAGAAGCAAAAAAGTTTTTTTTTAATGGGTCATATATAGGGTTAGTAAATCGATGCAAAAGACTTTAAGATGTGATTACTGAGACTCTTTTGGGAAAAAAGGTTCATATTAACATAAGTCCGACAATGCTTCACTTCCAAGATACAGAGTGTTTAATTTCTTATTTTTTTTATATTTTCCTTAATAGTTTAAAAACATTTTAATATAAGAACACGAAAGGACGAACACGAAAAAATGTTTTAAGCCATTTGCAAGATCACGATTGGAGGCAACTTTGCTAGAACTTATTTATTCAAGATCGTTCAGAAAAGGCCATTCTGTTCATGCGAAATTGATTTTTGATATAAAAGTATTTGGATTTTCAGGGTATGAAAGTCAATTTTCTATTATATTGAAATGTTGATAAGTTATTAGAAAATTTCTAGAATTGAAAAAAAATCACATTGAAAAATGTTAGTCCCTGACTTGTAAATACTTGCCTAAGACTTCCAAGGGAAACTGAAGTATTATAATAAATAATAATAATTTATAATTTACAGAATATTTTCTACAGACGTATCAATTTGGTGCATTTTAAACTATTTTTAGTTGGGTTTTTCAAATGGAATACCCCGTTTGTTTCTATCCTATACTGTTTTCTTTACTTTTTTGAAGGTTTTCGTATATCTATCTCTGCTAATTTTTGCAGTATTTTTTATAAAAATTTAAATAATAATTGAAGGAAGATATCACATTTCTCGGTATTTTAGTAAGGTAGAACGGGGAAACACGATCCACTGAAGGGAAATTTGATATTAATTCTAGTTAAAAACATACTATTATATGATTCCTGAAATTTTGATTTAAGCTTCATTCTTCAGTACTCGAGGTAATGGGAACCATCATTGTGGGGATAGTAGCTCCAGTAAATAGTTTAATGTTTATAAAAGAGAAATCATAATTGATCAAATCCTTATCTAATGAAAAATACCAGAGGAAAATAATTAACAATAAGTGGACTTGGATATTTTGGAATGGATTTGGTCACACTTTCTCTTGTAGAGAGATGATATTTTTGTATTTTCTAAGGTTTATTGATCTTGCAATACCGACTAAATAAATTGCTTAGCATTTTTGTTACCTGTGCAGTATAAATGAATAAAGTTTAAATTAAATAATAATTATTTATTTTCTTAATTAAATAAATAATAATAAGTTCTTTTTAATTATTTGTCTCAATTTCTAGTGCACTCCTACGTTTTTTGAGACTGGTCGTAGCTGATTTTATTATTACTTAGCAACTATATAAGCCGGTTCCCATCATCATATTTTGAATTTTTTTATGAAATGAATTGTTTACAAACATTATTAAGATAAATTTTTAACCTGTCAATGACATAGCATCGTCAACATACCACAGGAATAAGAAAACAATACAATGATAGAAAAACAGTAATTATAAGTTACTTATACTATATGCTAATGTAAACTATCCATTTATTAAATCAGAGACGATACTTTCACGACACTCACTCTTTTTGACCAATACAAGTGAATTAATGAGTTATTGCAGTTATTGCAGTGATAGTTAGCACTTTTGAGGGTAAGAACTAATGTGTCAAAAATTTACAGCACGCGAACTTCAATTTTTATCGGGAATAGCTCCTATTTCCCTTTGACCCCCATTCCTTCGTTTTCCCCTATACGTATACGGTGTACTTGGAATAATTTCTTGTTTTCAAAAAGCAAAGTAGAATTTTTAACTCTTGTTACTGCAGAGAATTAACTAAAGGTTGCTTCTTGATAAATAAAACTCAATTTTAACTAATGATTGTTGTTCAAAATTCCGGCATAAAACTCATATTTCCGTTTCTCACATATTAAAAAAAACATATTGCTTCAAGTTCATTTCTGTTTTTCTAGGAATACTATTTTAATTGCCCTCTCTGCAACTGCTTAAATTTTACCTATTCCAATTTTATGTCAAAATGGCTACTTAGGTCATGAAATCGTTCTCTAGACCATTTGAATTCAGTAGTATCAATAGTGTAAACGTTTGCACATTTCGTTATGGAAATACCAACCTAAATGTAGATTCTCATTATTAGAATGATATTTTATTTATCTATAAAAATTATCAGCCAGAAGTGCATAATTAACTACCAACGTGATCCGAGTTAATGCAACAAATGTTGAAAATGACCTCCACCTTCCACTTGATACGCTATGATAGAAACTATTTACCGTATTATGAATTGTTTCGATTGTATGTTTATGCCTATTCTTACTTTATGTTTTAAATAGTTAATATTTTCTATCCTGATATACTCTTTCTTCCAAAAACTACTATACGAACTTTGGTGATCAGCCCATCGTTCTCAAAATTCATTTATTAATAAGTACTTATGTCATTAAAGTGTGGCGGTGCTCAATCCTATTTAATCCTTTAATCTTTTTTAATCTTGCATGGCAAACATTTCGTCGCCTGGCATGCGGGGGGGCGCATCTCATTTCTTCAAATTTATAGGAGAATAAATTTTAAATTTTGCTGTAGAATGCTTTGTTGGTCTTATTTCATTTATGCCTAAATGCTTATCTTAAACATTTTGTAAACCAGTCGGTATTAAAATACAAGTTTTTTTGATAAGTGATAGAATCTTTAACTACAATTGATTTAGTGTGAATAACTTAAAAATGCATGTTTTTTAGATATGACCCTTCGTATACTAGACAAGGATTTGGTTTATCTTTATTAGGATATCTGACTGCTACTGCAGGTATTAATTAAGTACCAAAGTGGAACAAATCTTCTTAATAAAAAGTAAAGATAAAAGATTTTATAAATTTACTTAAAAAAATAAAAAACCTTTTCAGCTGATTGTTAATTAAATTATCTCTTAAGACAACACTAATTTCCGCAATGAAATGCAGTAATCCCATAGTTATTACTACTGAGTTTAGTTTTTAAAGACATTTACAAAGGGCCTTCACTTTACCTAGACTGGGATTTGGAAAAAAAACTGACAGTTAAAGGTAGTTTAAAAGGTAGAGTTTAAGGGATAGCAGAAAGGAAAATGAAAAACCAATGCCAGCTTCAAATCAAAATACAGTTCAATGTTTTTCTACAATGTTTGCGTGTTTGTCAAAATTTTTTGGTAATTTTGAATCAGAATGTGAGATTTATCCATTAATTGGCGGAATTATAGGGTTTTTTAACATTGTTTTAACCTTTAAAAATATATTTTAATATTTTTTTGAAGCCACTTTACTTTTATGCAAAACGTTATTTAATTTTTTTCTTTCTACGAAAAAATTAAAAATGAAAAATTAAACAAGGCTATCAATTTTAACATCTTCTACATACCTTATAATTTTTTTGTAGAAAAAAAAACTTTCTGTACAAACTTAAATTGGCTTTATGAAAAATAATTTTATTGATGATAATTTTATTTTTTAAGGGTGGAACAATGATATTAATTCTTTTAGAGAAAATTTATTTACAGATAAAAAATCTCTCTAACTCCGGCACTGGATGATGAATAAACATCATGTTGTGACTCAAAATCAATTATCTCTTTACAATCAGAAGAAATTTAAACAAATTTAAGTTTCACAAAAACGCTGTATCTTGAAAACAAAAGGCAATCGTATGGTATTGTACTTTTTTTAGTGTCATCCTGTAGAAAGTAAGAGACCATGTAATAAATATAAAAGATACGTCTTTTAAACAACTGTGTATATTTTCAGTGAATTTGTATATTCACCTATAGTTCCCTGGGGTATTTCCGTATTATGTCGACTAAAATTAATTATCACCCAACCATGAACCATGAACCTGAATTATAAAAAACATATTATTTAACATTTGAATTTAACATGTTGTCTGACAAGCCTGAGTCACTTGCTATTAGAATATTTGAAATACTTACATCTGATGAACATGTGAATTTACATTTGGCATACGGAATAACCCATGTTAATTAACTACTGTCTACCAAGTTAGCAGAATAAATAAAAAAAGTTATTCGCATGAATAATTATAGATTTCGTTTTGTTTTTTTACGATTTTGAACACATCAATAAATCGCAAATTAAGCGTAAGATTTTAAATCGTTTTGGCTAAATCGTTAGAAATTTCGACAAGGAATTTCTTGTTTTACATGAAAATTTGGAAATAATACAAGTCTTTTTTGTAGGATTCATTGCCTTACTCGCAACATTTATTTGTGGCCAGTTATCAAAATTATCTCGTAATTCGTAATATATTGAACAAATAATAAGTTTTCTGTATATTTTTTAAGAAAGATTAAAAATAACCAGGTTATTTAATGCATTTCTTGTTTTACTATCGTGCTTTACTGAAATTAGATATGTGTCTTATTATTGTATTGTAAAACTTTTCTACAGAATGTCCCATAAATGCTCAATAACCATTTGGTCAGTGAACAGGCCCTCTATTTAGTAGTAAAAAGTGTGAATTTGACTTTCGTAAAAGTTGCACGGACTTCAAAATACATTTTTATGCAATTTTTTTACATAAAGAGTAAGAAGCCTTTTGTTTTTTTTTCTATTTGGTTTTAGAGACCAGGTATTGCTTTGAGAAAAAAAAAGTTTAAGTGTCTCTTTTGTCAGAAAAACATATTTATTTTATAGTTTTTCTTTTGATTTTGTTACAATTCCCCAACATTAGTCAAGTGTTATTTTAATAAATGTGTTATTCTTCGTAAACAACTCATCCAAGACTGAAAAAATACGCATCGCTGAAAAGAGAATAAAAGAGAATTTAGATATTCCATTTTAAGGTTGAAAGTCACCTCCAGTTAGGGGATGAAGCTATGGAATTGGAGATACAAAAAAAATGAACATCTTTCAAAATAAAATCAACAAAGCCCAATGTTTTTTTTAATATTTTTTGCCTAAGCTGAGAAATACCGGGTAGTAAGTTTTCGGTGCATCAGCTTGTATACAGGGTGTCTCGAATTAGTAGGTCAATCTGTTAACCTGAGATTCCTTAAGCGAAAATAAAAAGACTTTCCTTATGTTATTTTTTTCCTTGGAGCTTTATACTCACTCTACAAGGTGTTGAAGTTGGTAAAAAAATTCATTTGTTAATAACTTCGGTGTTTTTTAAAATAGTTTTTTTGAAATTTTGCAGCAATGCACAATTCGATTAGGTGCTCTTTTCCTATAATGTGAATACCTATAGTGAAAAAATTAGAAGAAACTATGGGGAAATTGGGAGGTCATGTACACATTTCTTCCTTAACTTTTTTTGCGTATACCAATGGTGAATTCGCTTAGTTTCTTAAATTAACTGTTTCCTTATCTTTATTTCTTCATTCTAGTAAAATTTTGATTCACCGCATACTTTAAACGACATTGAGGCTTATAGTTTCTCAATACTTAACTCGCATATAACAGGGTGTTCTCTAATGTCATGTCAATACTGGTGGGTGAAACTGGAAGGGTGAAATTCTTTCTTCTGAGAAAATTTCTAAGAAGAAAGTTCACATGGGTCCACAAACGCACCGATTTCTGAGATACATGGTGCTAAAAAAAGATTTTCTTCAGTTTTACGGCTACGTAATCGAAGTGTGCGTTGTTATAAAATTTCAAGAAAATATGCTAAGAAGCACGGTAATTATTAAAAAAAGTCATTTTTTTACCAACTTCAAATTCCTGTAGAGTGAATACAAAGCACCAAAGAAAAAAATGGCATAAGGAAAGTCTATTTATTTTCGCTCAAGCAATTTCCGACTAACGGATAGACCTAGTAACTCGAGACACACATTTATTCCAGAATTTAGATAAGCTAGAGTGAAACATTTCAAAATGTAATGCTGTTGTACGTCAAATATTTAATGAACGTGAAGTGAATGTTCTGACAGTAAATGTAACGATCAGATCATAGATGACGGGCTGTTAACAACTTTTTTCTAAATAAACAAGTCGATATTTTCAAATAAAATAGACGGTTTTCTCATAATACTTTTATTATTAATAGCTAATATTTTTTGTTACACTTGAATTTTGACAATTCCAACTTTTTAAACTTGAGTACTGGGCTTATTTAGTTAAAACCGTTATAAGGTCAAATCTGTTGAGGAAGTAGTGTTGGACAAAATGTAATTAAATAATACTCATAAGTACTTTCAGTACTCGTTAAATAGTATTCTACACCGGTGAGTATAAACGTACTGTTATTCATTTTCATAGAGTATGAGTAACATAAAGTATTCTTGTACTCCTTCGTGATGAGTACAGAGTATTACTCATGATAGGGACTCACGAGTACCGATTAGTCATAAGTACTAGTTAGTCATGAGTACTAAGTACTCATTACTCATCATTACATTTGTATTCATACTCGTTTTATATGAGTATTAATTTTACTTTAATTAACTTAATGAACAAAATAAAAACAAGAACTGCCTGCTTAAATGTTAATTGACTACTGTTTATGTAAACTCAAAAAGAGACTATTTTCATATTTGTCTTCAAAATAACTCGTAGCTCAAATTTTTACTCTGATAACTTATTTTTCTTTGAATAGTAGTAGCATAAGAAAACAACCTTTCTATCTCAGAGGAAGTAATCAATAACATCGGTCGACAAATGAAAAGTTGTTGAGCATTGTTTTCATCTTAATAGCAGTTTTTTTTATTTCGCGTGTCCTGAATTTAGAAGCATTTTCTTTCCATCACATCTGGTTTTTCCAAAAAAATTAAAAATATATTTATTCAAACAATTACAAAGGAAATATCAATTACAATTATTATATTACGATGATTCTGATGTTGTAAGCTGTTTAGTTTGGTTTACCTTTCAAATAACTCCACACAAAAAAGTCAGGGATCATCAAATTTGGTGAGCGAGAGGGCCAATTAAAATTTGTAAGTCGCGAAATTAATTGTTCGCCAAAAACTTTCTTAAACGAGTCAACTCGGTCAAGCAGTGTGCGCACCAGCTTCATCTTATTGAAACTATATTCTTGGACAATTTTCCACTTCACGCCTTAAACAATTATCAGTCATGGCCAGGTGTTGGACGCCGTTTACATATTTTATTTTTTTATTGAAAATGATCGTTATTTAAAGGATATTATTTTCAAGAAATAATTTCCATATAAGAGTCCCTTTCCACATTAGTTGGCCCAACACTACATGATAAAAATAAAAAATTGAATATCTCTGGAAGGGTTCCAGATAAATGAATCACTAAACAAATAAAATATTCAGGACACAATGAACTACATCACTGTGTAGTTTTTATATGCCTAAACCACCTGATGTTGCCCACAGAACACGTTATACTTTGAGAAAGAAAATTTTACACTATTTATACACCCTGTACAATATGAAGATTTTATTTTTTGGACATCTCGCTACAGGAAATTCACCCGTAACAGAGCTATGATTGAAAAAATCAAATCGATGGTTGGAAAGATATTCATTATTCATGTATAAAATGCAAGAAATCTTAAAAATAGAAAAAGTCTTGAAAAGAGATTTTTCACTTTCTTTTGATTTTAATACCAAAAATTTATAGGAACCAAAACACAATTTATGGACTGTGTCACGATGATTGACTTTCCTATAGCATCACCCTAAAGAACACTTAACAAGACACTTTATAAGATAAAAAAATAAAAATTAATTTTAACGTCTTTTGTGAGTATACCATATGATGGAGGGATATAAAAACTATAGTGTGATATAGCCTGGTGTCTGCTGAATATTTTGTTTTTTAGTGGTTCACGTATTTTGAATTCTTTTAAAGATATTCAACATTTTGACGTCTCTTGCATTTTATACTTTGACACTGAATATCATTTCAACCACCGATCCCATTAGAATGATTTTTTTCAATCATAGTCCTGTTATGGATGAATTTCTTGTAGCGAGGATATGTCAAAAAAAGTATTCTTATTGTACAGGACGTATAAATAGTGTCATATTTTCTTCCTTAAAGTTTAAAGCCTTCTATGGGCAATATCAGATGGCTCAGGTATATAAAAACTATACTATAGTGATGTAGCCTGATGTTTCCTGAGTATTTTGTTTTTTTAATAGTCTCTTTATCTGGAAACTTTCCAGAGATATTACATTTTTTATTATTTAGCGTTGGGCCAACTGATGTATGAAGGGACTCATATTGTTGTAATTTATTAACAAGTAAGACAATGAAAATAACAAAACAAACATTTTTTATTCATCAATAAAATCATAACGGGACTTATGCGACACTTTATACAACATTTTTAAGCTATAGAAATATTGTCGCAACGTTGTTAGAAACATTTTAAAAATTAGGATATAATATGAGTGTAAAACGTCACGTTCTAGATTCACATTTGGATTTTTTCTCCAAAAATCTTGGTGATTTTAGAAGATTTCATAAAACTATTAAAACTACGAAACAAGATATTAAGGGTAGTCGGTAGTTATACGGTTAATCGAGTGGTTTTTTGGTCCTTGGATATTTTGATGCAGTGAACGGTGTTTCTGTTGCGTTTTTTGTTTTGTAGGTGAGTGATAGGGCAAGGTACAGACGCGGGCTTTTCTGCTAAGATGTAGAACATTATGTTATATTGTACAGAAAAAATTACTGATCGGAAATAGTTTGATTTTTTGGCCTGTCATCAAAAATCTACAGGTCCACTTAGGGTAAAAAGCTCTCATGAATCGAAACTGACTATAGAGGCTATATTTTAAATAAAATAAGAACAAAGCAACAGAATCCATTCACTACATATGTACTATCAAAAAATCCATGTACCGAAAAATCACTCGATTTACCTTATAACTACCGATTACCCTTAAGGTCAATGAAATGCCAATGTAATGACTGATTGTTGTTGGTCAATAAAATGTGATATTTCAGATGTTACCCATAAAAAATCACTTTCAGGCGTAATTTTATGGAAGAACACAAAAAATATCACTCAGAATCATCGTAATATAATAATTATAATTGATATGTCCTTTGTAGATGTTTGAATAAATATATTTTTATTTTAATAACTGATTTTATGTTAAAAAACTTATAATTTATTTATTTATTTATTCACTTACACCAATCGGCTTTAGACACAAAATATACATTTATTAACAATTGGATATTTTCACCAGATTCTTTAACTAAATGGCGTCAACTATAACAATTGAAACTTATGTTCTAAATTATATTGCAATAATAAATAATTTTTGAATTCTGTAGAAGAACCAGGTGTGATAAAAAGAAAATGCGGATAAATTCAGGACACATGAAATAAGAAAAAACAATTGTTAAACAATGCTCAACGAATTTTAATATGTCGGTTTTGTAAGGATTGAATTGATTGATAAAACAATTATTATACTATATGCATATAAACAGTTATATTGCTCTATGTTCTTTATTTAAGTTTGCGAATTGAATGTTGACAACTTTAAAGGAATTATACTGAAATATATGAGGAATAACGAAGAAGATACAAATTACGAGCTACTACGAGATTTATTGAGTACAGCTTTAACAGATACCAATGTGGCATTTGTAGAAGGTCTGGTAAGAGAAACTTGAATCGTCGAAATATTGATATAAAAATATACTATAGACAAAGATGCCGTCTATAATATGACACACACAGATTGTGTGTTACAACAATGTTTCTATGGAATGTATTATTTATTATTGAATTTGCAAGGCTGAAAAATATTTGCATATGGATTCATAGAATACAGCCGAAGTATTAATGGATGAGAAATGCCCAGTTTTTCTTATCAATAATAACTGTTGCTGATAAAAATCGTTGTTGATATTTTGAATCATTCAGTAAATTGTAATCGAAACGATAGAAACATACAAAGTCAATATCACCAAAGAAGTCCTTTTTTATCTCACCTGATCCAATAACTTATGCAAATGAGGGGATATTAACATTATTTTTGATATTACAGAACTTCTGTTCAGAAAATTGAATGAATTTAGTAGAAATATCAATGCAAATCTGAACCAACAATGAAAATCTAAAAAACTTCAACTGAAAAAACAAAATGCGCAAAAATCTCTCATTTGAAATCATAATGCGTCGTAAATATTTTCAATATTCAACATCTCGTCATCAATGCAACTTTGTAATAAAATAAATGGAGAATTTTAAAGCATCAATCAGAGAGCTTACAAGGAAGAAAAAAAAACAGCAACAATTTTTAAAAGGTCATATTGCGGTGCCCATTCACGAAGAGATAATCATTACGATTGATCGTTCAATATAAAGTCTAACGACCGATCGTTCATGTGTGGCAATGTTGCATATAATTTTTTGTTGGTTAAATATTAAACCGTTCGGACCGACCGCTTAGAGTTACGGTAAGCGCTTTGAATATCAGGAAATTTGTATTTAAGAATGTACGTATCTGTATTTTTCGTGGTAATCCTATTCAACGTTGCCAAATCTCATGTATTGACAAAAGATATACCGTTTTCCCTCTTGTTTCAAATTTTTCGTATGTAAATGTTAATTATTTTTGTTGAATGTTATTGTTTTGTTTTCCTTTGTTCAAAATCCAATTTATTAAATGATCATTCATGAAAATATATTGTTTTTTTTTTATATTTTCCCGTTGAAAGACATGTTACTCTAGTAATACTAATTCTAATCAAAAATTAAAATCGAAAATGTACGATTTCTTTATAGTGGCAGTTTTTTAAAAGGGTACCATTATATGTAATAAACTGAATTGAATTGAAACTGACTTTCGCATCTCCTGGAAAATGAAAAAAATAGTAATTGTAAGAATACATACTGGATATTCCATGTTAAATCGACCATTTCTTAACTCGAACCTCTTTAATTTTTCCCAAATTTTTATATGTTAAAGTACTTCACTAAATTACCTTTCTATCATTTTTTTTGTAATACTTTTACTCTACCGAAAAAAAGTTATGAACAATGTTTTTTTCAAATAACCTATAACTCTTCAAGAAATTTACTAAATTAGACATTTTTTTTTAAATTGCTCATTTTTAAAAGCACTTTTCAAAAAAAAAATACGAAGAAAATATTGCAAGTCATTTTCTATAAAATTTAATGAGATACTAAAATTTTCAAAGTTCTCCATTTCTATTTTTTTTTTAACTTTGATTTCTTCTGTGTTTAATGCCGCAAGTCTCAAAGTGGGAAATTTCTTTTTGTGCCCTGTGTGATATGGTAGTATGTTATCCTACCACTTAAGCTCTTATTGTGCCACTAGGCTTATAATCTATGATTAAACCTTAGTCAATTCATGATTGATTTTATTTTGATATCATTTCTCTTGATTATTCGGGAGACCATTTCCAAGAGCTACAAATACTTTTACTACAACACTCTAAGATAACTATAAGAATTTCTAGAATCATAATCTTTTAACAAATTAATCTAAGATTATTTGTCTTTTTTTACACCCATGTTTCGGGCTATAATCTCTTTATCTTCTTTGTTCTCGTTAGTGGGCTATTTTTTTCTGAAGTATTTAGTTTTTCCATTTATCTTTGCTTTGAAGTCAATATAATCCAAATAGTAGGGTTTATATCATATGTGTGCGCTTCATACAATCAGATGGTTACGATTTGTAGTTTCTTGACTGTTACATTCATCAAAACGCAACCTAACTGATAAAAAATATATTGTTATTTTAAAGTTTTGTAGCATATATTAGTGCCAGAGATATAAATTGTCGTATGTCCATAAATTGAAATTTTCAGTTATGAGCAAAACAAATGTCAATGTTGTCTCACTGATAAATAGAGAAATTACATTTTCAAAACCAAAAATACCAAACCATCAACATGTAGCTTACCATTTTTTACCGCAATAAAAAATAAAAAGAATGCAATTTAAAAATATCGTTAATTCTATATCGGGTAAAAGTGGAGTTACGAGTGTTTAGTTCTCTGGTATTGATATAGTTTTTTTTAATATAGTACATAAAGTACATATCGTTGGTTGAATATTATAATGTTCTATGTTTAATTAGGGTACTTGTATCATAGAACCTTGTAATATTCAACCACCGACATGCAGTTAAAACGGCGAGTGATTACCAGTGCGTCATAGCTTTCCAGTTATACTGCCCTATTTTGCTCTTTTATTATCTTATACATCTGAGAAAAAGAGATGATATTAAAAAGTCATGTCTGTCTTCTAAATTAAATAATACGTTGTTACAAAAGCCTAATTACTAAAAAAAAGCAACACTATAAAAAATATAGTAAATAGATTTTTAATCAATAAATAATCAATGGTGACAACTTCACGTCATTGCCGACATTTTTAGTGATTATTAAGATAATAGCATATTTTTTTTGCGTTTTTCCTATTTAAAAGACTTATCTAACAGAGTAGCATGAGATTTTTTCCAAGCTATTTGTGTATTACTAGTGTTCTTTCGGTAGATTTTTATTGACATAAATATAACTTGTACGACATAAAAGAGTGTTTAAAGTTTAGATGGTTTATTTTTAGTAATTCCTGAAAAGATTCTTTTCACTTACGCACAGCAATATGTCTTCAAGCTCAGTTTAATTGAATATTTTGAAGAGAAAAATAGGAATGGTAGCCCTTTAGAGCCTACGGTACAGGATAGTGAACTAAATTGTCAATTATTAATCTCCTGAGACGAAGCAATAGCCACAGCCAAAATTTACAAACTTTTTTCTTCCCTGTATTTTCGATTTGATTCATGTGAAATTGATGACGTTTAAGTAATAATGCACGGATAATCACTCGCCGTTTTAACTGTACCTATGTAATTATTGTCTATAGGATTTACAATAAAAAAAAAAAGTTGCTATATAATGGATTAAAGTTGCTTTAACGGGTAAACAACTTAAGGCAATAACATATTAAATTCAATAAACCCCCAATTTGAGTCAGTCTAACGTCGATTTGAACTTACATCAGGACTTGTATTTGTTAAATTTCCCGATCAGCAATTTTTTTAGGCTACTGAAAAATAGATAAAGCGTTTTGAGTAGCATCTGAAGTCCTATAGCCACTACATGACAGTCTTTTTCAACTGGTTGTGCACAAAGCCCACAGAGGGTTTTGACAGATTTATGAAAGGGATTCGTAAAAAAAATATTGTACTGCAGAATTTTTATTATTTTCTTAATCTTAATGAGATAAAAATAAAATACAACCTGAAGCATTATTAATCCTCATAAAGGGTTTTTACTATTTTTTTTGTCGAAAAAATTGCATTTTTTTTGTTTTCGGATTAAAAAATAATTAAATTTTCACTACACTATAAAGTCAATAACCAATAAATGTAAAAATAAGTGGGCTCTTGACACAATAGCGAATCCGCTAGACAATTTCGCAATGGCGCCAATAATAAAAAAAAATTAATCGAGGCCGCCCTGTATCAATTCAATTGTTCAGCATTCACCGCTCGTAAACGCGGACTTGAACAAAGACAGTTTTATTGCAAAAATCGCATTGAACAAGAGAACTGGACGGTTTAGAAGCGCTCACTTCCTCCGCCGATACAGTTCTTATTAATACTTATTACATACTTCTAGTGATAAAGTGGCCCGGGTCATAGCCGGTTATGTCATTCGGAAACATATGAAAACTGCAAATGTTTCAGTGAAAGCAAGAGAAAAGTGCCACAATGGGCCACCTTCGATTCGTTTGTTTATTTGTTATATGTTTCTCGTATTGTTGTGTCACAGTGGGCCATGGACAATTGCTGTCGTTCGATATACGGGTTCCCAGGGTTGCCGATATTTTAAATAGAGTCTCAAACACCACCTTTGGTAACGATTTATTTACTTTTTCACTCCTAGTGAAAGTCTTACTATTTCTTTGCGTTACATCATGCGTATGCATAATTAAGCAATTAATTGCATGTTCACGCTATTATTTTCTTTCTTATTTAAAAGGCATCATCAGAGGTGGAGTTAATTTGGTTGGCCGGGCAGTTGATCGAGTAATCAACACTTTCGGTAGAGTAGAAGATCGATTACGGGCATTACTAGAAG
>JABRWK010000140.1:142826-158163 GCA_013372445.1 Hypothenemus hampei | reverse complement strand
TTTTCAATATGAATATTTTTTTTCATCAATTGTTAACAAAAAGGTACTCTTAGTATTTTGTCGATCAAGTAGCCGTTTTCGAGATAAAAATTATTTATAATTCCTGTATCTACTATAAAACTGGTTTAACATATGAAATATATGGACACTCTGTATTTTGGAAACGAAGCATTTTCGGACTTATGTTTATATGAACTTTTTTCATATTTTCAATTGTAGAATACGCTGTTAAAGTTTGTCCGTTAAAACCTGAATCATCCTGTATGTTTTTCTATATACAAATATAGTATATACTCTTTAACTTCATAACGAATTTATTTATTTTTTTTTAAATCAGCTCTCCTGAACATGCTTGGTTTTTGTTCTTTATGTACCTTTTTCTCCAAATCCACAAAAGCTTTTGCCTTCATTTTTTTTTACTAATTCAGCAATGTCTAGCTAATTTTGACCAATCCTTAGGTTGTAATATTTGATAAAACACGAGGAAAAAAATATTAGCTGAGGAAAAGTACAACGCAAATTTCAACGGTCTGCCAAAAAATTTGGAGATCATTTATTCATATGAAAATTGGTCAAAATACACTACAAATAATGCTGAAAAAAAAATCATGTTAATTGGTTTTGCCGTTCCTGAGAAAAAAGAACATATACTTTTCCGTTTTGCAATATAATTTAACGGACTCCGCCGGACTTCCCTTAATCGTTGGTTAAATATACGAAAGTGATTTCCTTAACACCCTATATTTATTCAGTATCCTATATTCACGAGACAAATTTATAAATTATAAAATTCTTGTATCACCTCTTAGGAATCTTAATTGGTCTTGTGTTGGTCTCGTTTGCGAGACTGAAAATCGAGATTTTTATGGTTATCTTATCTCAAAGCATGATTGCTGAAATACTTATATCTTATGTGGAATAACCGTTTCGTTATCTTTTACTTTTCATTTTTTATCCTTTCCTTCTATTAACTGAACTTTGTCGTATTTGATCAATTAAAAATAACTTCTCTTTTTCTAACTTCTGAACTTTTCCTATTGATTAATAACCGATTGAAATGAAGCGGTTTCGCAAAATTTTTATTAAATAAGGATTTTTAAGGACACGACTATCTGAGGATTCATGACAAATTTTCTTCGCTTTATATTAGGATGCCTTTCGCTTTTAAACAAGAAAAACGAAAAGAAAAAAGCCTTTATAATTTTCTAAATAAAAACTACAAAAATAAATTAAACGACCTTGTTTCTTTCGATTTGTAAAATGAAAGATCGTTGTTTTTGAATGGAATTTGATGAACTACTTTCATATTTCTCTATTTCTGTATGAATGAATGGAGGAGATACTGGTATAGTTAATTTGTTACTATGGGGCATAGGAGGAATTGTAGAAGAGACTTTAGGTATGTGATGCCGCACCGACAACTATTTACTATTTTAAGGTATGTCTATTAAACAGAAATATCCTTATAATTGTGTGGTTCACTCCAAATTCTAATGAGCGTAAATATCATTGATTTTCCACAAGCAAGCCAACTTTCTAAACTTGATCGACAATTTTCCCAGCAAACATGAGAAACGCAAGATTTATCTCGATGGGCACGGGAAATCCAAAAGAAGATTCGTGAGCGTGTGAAAACTTAGTCCTATACATTATATTATGATTTTTCATCTGTTTTATTATTAAATATCCGCGAACGTAACGAAATGAATCGGAAAAGTTTACAAGATATCTTTTAGAATCACCGCTTTTGCGGATATATTTAAGTAACGTTATCATAGTGACATAATTGACAGGGAAGAAGCAAAAACCGCCTAAAGTAATTCACAGTGCCATTACCTAGTATTTTTAAACCAAAAATTATAATAAACAAATTATCCAGTTTAATATATACTTTTATTGGTGCTCTAAATCCAAAACCGGCCGCAGAATTGCTCTATTACGTAAGAATTTTGAGATTTAAGTCTAAAAAAGTAAAAAAATGACATTTTTAACCGATTTCAAGACCTTGTACCTGAGTAAAGAAATTTTCTGAATTATTTTTGGTGACTATATTACCTATATAATGCCATTCTACATCTTCAAAATGCATGGTCGATATTGATTACACAATTTTTTTTTGCTGAGATATTCCAGTTTGATGTTGTACGGTGAAGAGCCCGTTCTGAGCTACCCTCCATAAGCGTATACCCACCTTTATTAACACTTGTCATTTGTAAGTATACATATGAGGAGTTCCTTGCCAAAACTCGTTAAGTCCATTTCAACAAAATGTTCAGGAGAAGTAAAAAACGACAAATGAACATATCAAGTTTTGCTTGAGAAATAGAATTTTACGCTTCTTTTATACTTAGTTGTACTAAGTTTTTCTTGATGATATTTTGATACAACATAAGAATATATCTAGATTATGCACTAGAACCCAGCGAAAAATCAATTTTGCTCAATTGTTGATTTCTCGAGTTTTGCTAGGGAATTCTTCATATACATTCATATACATTTATACAATAGATACGTTCCGACAAAAATCGTGCAAAATGAATCCGGAAAAAAGTATAAAAATATAATCATGTAAGTTCGAAACACTTACATATTATATTACACCCTGTTTATGTACATATAATTACATAATATGGAATTATATTATGACAAGTGTTAATTTGGCAGGTGGGTATATGCTTATGAAAGGCACCTTGGAACGTGATTTCGACCGTATAATCTCAATCTGGAATATCTTTGCGAAAAAAAAACTTTTAATAAAAATCGACAATGCGTTTTGAAGGTAAAACATGGCACAATAAAGTACAATAACCAAAAATAAATAAAAATTCGTTACTCAAATATAAGCTCTTGAGATCGGTTAAAAACCCCATTTTATTTAAATATCGCAAAATTCTTACGAAATAGAGCAATTCTGTGACTGGATTTGGATTCAGTGCACCAAATTCTATAAAAAAGTCTATTTTTGTTTTTGGGACAAAACTATTGTTAACCGATATTATTGACTTTTGTGCGTTTGTGTACAGATCGATATTTTGTTGAATAATTCTATAACGGTGACAGATAGGATAAAACATGAGATAAAAAAGAATTTTAGATAGAGAACCTAACTTTTGAAGCAAAAAAAAGTTAGTGCTATTGTAAAAAAAAAATCAGATGGGTGAAAGGGGATATGAGTCATGGCCTGTTAAAATACAAGGCCATCAATAAAATTTAAATTTTTAACAATAGTTATTTGTAAGGATATTAAAGTATTGTTAATATAAAAAAGCAATATAAAAAATAAAAGGAAAGATAAAAAATCAATTTTTTAACACATTGATTACGGTATCGGTTCCTGGGGACCGATAGTGTAGTCTCTTTCGATTTAAAAAAAAATTCCAGATGCGAATCGTCTAATTCAGTTCATTTTTGACCTAGAGAAAAGTTACAGATAGTAATAAGTTTATAAAGTATTATTCTGTCACATTAAATAAATAATATCTCTCTCCAGAGACCGATACTGCAAAAGAGTAAAAAGCAGAATTTTCAAAAACCGCAGCCAACATATTAACATCTTAAATTTTTGAATATAAACGTTTTTGACCATACGGGGTAACTCATCATTACGAATGAGTCCGATATTTCCCTTAATCCTAATAACTTCAAAAAATTCTTTATATGGAAGTCGATAATTTATTTAGACAATTCACAATATTGAAAAATGATTGTCTTGAAAAGTCACCTCGATTTTTAAATCAATAGGGGCATTTCACGTGAAGCGGACAACGGGAAAAATGTCAAATGACGTATTTAAAATACGAGTTTTTTCTAAGACATTTTTCTAATTAAACAAATATACAATAAAATATCAAATATGTTGCTCTCTATTGAAAATTTATTGTTCTTTTTATTTATGAAATCAGATTTGAAATTTTTTTTTCTGGTTTAAAACTGGAAGTAAAAATTTCAAATCAAATTTTTAATAACTTCGACCATTTTTTTTTTAATTATTTTCATTTCAAAATGCAACTTCAAGTATATTAATAATACATTAAAATTTGCAAAATGGGATCTACTTTAGTTTAGAAGATACATAACTTAAAATACATTCGTGTCACAATATATTTGCGCAATTAAATAGACCTGTAGTTTATTTAATTTGGCTTTGTCATTTTGACATAAATAGTAAATAGTAAATTGGTCACATTCGTTGATAAAAAAACTGTAAAAATTCTAAAATAAATTCGCTCTCTTACGAGCAATGATAAAAATTATTATTAATAATTGAAGATTGATGGTGAAATTTAACTTCTTCAATAATAATGATTTTTTTTAAATTATTCCTTATCAATATTATATAAAATAAAGAACCAATAATAATAGGTATTAACCTTAAAAATCAATTACGGTTTGTTTCAAATTCGCTTGGATTGTAATACTATCTTATTTAATAGGAAAGACAGAAAAATGATTAAATGGAAGGATTTAGAGAATTTCAAGCATAATCTGGTTATTTTTTTAAATTTGTTGTAACTCTTTCAGTTTTGAGAAAGTTTAGAAAAACTTAAAACAATATATTTTTAACTTTTCGTTAGTGCTTGTTCACAATGTCTTGACATAAGAATTATGTTTATGTTAGTTTCTCGTCCATACATAAGAAAATATAAAATAATAATATACATATCAATTTTTACTAAAATTATTATTATATTTATACATATAAAGTTTCATTTTTTAAATTTTTTCTCTTTTTTATTAAATTCCACTGTGATATGTATTCAGTTGTGAATTTAGATATTTGAGCACATGAGTCGATTAGCGATGGAGGAGTTTTTTCTGATTTAGATTTTCAAAAACTATTTAATTTAGGATTGCGTATTACATCGCTAATGCAACCATATTCTGAAAGAGAACTATTGACATAGTAAAAAGTGTATTCAATTACCGATACGTTGAGATTATCCGAGTATACGTAAAAAAATATTCTTTGTTGTGTACCCGCATCTCAATGTAAATTCGCACAAATTCCCCATTTTTCGGTCGGAATCTATTTATCGGTCTAATCTACTATCATCTTTTTTTTTGTATCGTATTACGTCTTCGTTTTATTAATAATAATAGCAATAACTACAAGATTATATCGTTCTCAAAAGGCATTGTTAATTTTTATTTGATTGACGTTGATTACATTTATAGTTTGACAATTTAAATTATTATTGAAAACAAATGGTACATGCGTAATTATTATTTATTACTATGCTCATTGTGAACGCTTATTCCCGTTTATTCATTATGTACATTTTATGTTTTATGTACATTTTGTGCTTATGCCCATTGTGAACAAACACTTATAACAACTGAATTTCACTTTTGACAGTTTTTAAAATGTTCCATTATTAAAACACTTTTAAAAGGAGAATTCAATAGTCTGAAAAAAAAATCCAATTTATTAGATTTTGAAGATCACTTTGATTCTTCTCAAAGACATCATGTTGGTTTTTTTTTAATTTTTGAATAGAGTTTAAAAATACTTTTAAACACATGCAAACATGCAAAACACTTTTTGCAATTTAAAGGAAATCAAGAAAGTTATTTTTTTTGTAGTGGAATATAGATTCCACCTTTTTATAATAAGAAGTTGCTTCCATGCATACAACAAAAAAATCTAAGCATTTCTATGCTTTATGCCAAATCGCGGTAAATGCGTATGCGNATTTGGGACACGTTATGACAGGGTAAATGGGCATTTTCTAGAGTAAACAGAACATTTCTACTTACACCAGTGCCGTCCGTGCAGCTATGCGAAGGCATGTTTTTAATGGAGAAAACGGTACGCCACTGACTTTTTTCAATATGAATATTTTTTTTTCATCAATTGTTAACAAAAAAGGTCTCTTAGTATTTTGTCGATCAAGTAGCCGTTTTCGAGATAAAAAATTATTTATAATTCCTGTATCTACTATAAAACTGGTTTAACATATGAAATATATGGACACTCTGTATTTTGGAAACGAAGCATTTTCGGACTTATGTTTATATGAACTTTTTTCATATTTTCAATTGTAGAATACGCTGTTAAAGTTTGTCCGTTAAAACCTGAATCATCCTGTATGTTTTTCTATATACAAATATAGTATATACTCTTTAACTTCATAACGAATTTATTTATTTTTTTTTAAATCAGCTCTCCTGAACATGCTTGGTTTTTGTTCTTTATGTACCTTTTTCTCCAAATCCACAAAAGCTTTTGCCTTCATTTTTTTTTACTAATTCAGCAATGTCTAGCTAATTTTGACCAATCCTTAGGTTGTAATATTTGATAAAACACGAGGAAAAAAATATTAGCTGAGGAAAAGTACAACGCAAATTTCAACGGTCTGCCAAAAAATTTGGAGATCATTTATTCATATGAAAATTGGTCAAAATACACTACAAATAATGCTGAAAAAAAAATCATGTTAATTGGTTTTGCCGTTCCTGAGAAAAAAGAACATATACTTTTCCGTTTTGCAATATAATTTAACGGACTCCGCCGGACTTCCCTTAATCGTTGGTTAAATATACGAAAGTGATTTCCTTAACACCCTATATTTATTCAGTATCCTATATTCACGAGACAAATTTATAAATTATAAAATTCTTGTATCACCTCTTAGGAATCTTAATTGGTCTTGTGTTGGTCTCGTTTGCGAGACTGAAAATCGAGATTTTTATGGTTATCTTATCTCAAAGCATGATTGCTGAAATACTTATATCTTATGTGGAATAACCGTTTCGTTATCTTTTACTTTTCATTTTTTATCCTTTCCTTCTATTAACTGAACTTTGTCGTATTTGATCAATTAAAAATAACTTCTCTTTTTCTAACTTCTGAACTTTTCCTATTGATTAATAACCGATTGAAATGAAGCGGTTTCGCAAAATTTTTATTAAATAAGGATTTTTAAGGACACGACTATCTGAGGATTCATGACAAATTTTCTTCGCTTTATATTAGGATGCCTTTCGCTTTTAAACAAGAAAAACGAAAAGAAAAAAGCCTTTATAATTTTCTAAATAAAAACTACAAAAATAAATTAAACGACCTTGTTTCTTTCGATTTGTAAAATGAAAGATCGTTGTTTTTGAATGGAATTTGATGAACTACTTTCATATTTCTCTATTTCTGTATGAATGAATGGAGGAGATACTGGTATAGTTAATTTGTTACTATGGGGCATAGGAGGAATTGTAGAAGAGACTTTAGGTATGTGATGCCGCACCGACAACTATTTACTATTTTAAGGTATGTCTATTAAACAGAAATATCCTTATAATTGTGTGGTTCACTCCAAATTCTAATGAGCGTAAATATCATTGATTTTCCACAAGCAAGCCAACTTTCTAAACTTGATCGACAATTTTCCCAGCAAACATGAGAAACGCAAGATTTATCTCGATGGGCACGGGAAATCCAAAAGAAGATTCGTGAGCGTGTGAAAACTTAGTCCTATACATTATATTATGATTTTTCATCTGTTTTATTATTAAATATCCGCGAACGTAACGAAATGAATCGGAAAAGTTTACAAGATATCTTTTAGAATCACCGCTTTTGCGGATATATTTAAGTAACGTTATCATAGTGACATAATTGACAGGGAAGAAGCAAAAACCGCCTAAAGTAATTCACAGTGCCATTACCTAGTATTTTTAAACCAAAAATTATAATAAACAAATTATCCAGTTTAATATATACTTTTATTGGTGCTCTAAATCCAAAACCGGCCGCAGAATTGCTCTATTACGTAAGAATTTTGAGATTTAAGTCTAAAAAAGTAAAAAAATGACATTTTTAACCGATTTCAAGACCTTGTACCTGAGTAAAGAAATTTTCTGAATTATTTTTGGTGACTATATTACCTATATAATGCCATTCTACATCTTCAAAATGCATGGTCGATATTGATTACACAATTTTTTTTTGCTGAGATATTCCAGTTTGATGTTGTACGGTGAAGAGCCCGTTCTGAGCTACCCTCCATAAGCGTATACCCACCTTTATTAACACTTGTCATTTGTAAGTATACATATGAGGAGTTCCTTGCCAAAACTCGTTAAGTCCATTTCAACAAAATGTTCAGGAGAAGTAAAAAACGACAAATGAACATATCAAGTTTTGCTTGAGAAATAGAATTTTACGCTTCTTTTATACTTAGTTGTACTAAGTTTTTCTTGATGATATTTTGATACAACATAAGAATATATCTAGATTATGCACTAGAACCCAGCGAAAAATCAATTTTGCTCAATTGTTGATTTCTCGAGTTTTGCTAGGGAATTCTTCATATACATTCATATACATTTATACAATAGATACGTTCCGACAAAAATCGTGCAAAATGAATCCGGAAAAAAGTATAAAAATATAATCATGTAAGTTCGAAACACTTACATATTATATTACACCCTGTTTATGTACATATAATTACATAATATGGAATTATATTATGACAAGTGTTAATTTGGCAGGTGGGTATATGCTTATGAAAGGCACCTTGGAACGTGATTTCGACCGTATAATCTCAATCTGGAATATCTTTGCGAAAAAAAAACTTTTAATAAAAATCGACAATGCGTTTTGAAGGTAAAACATGGCACAATAAAGTACAATAACCAAAAATAAATAAAAATTCGTTACTCAAATATAAGCTCTTGAGATCGGTTAAAAACCCCATTTTATTTAAATATCGCAAAATTCTTACGAAATAGAGCAATTCTGTGACTGGATTTGGATTCAGTGCACCAAATTCTATAAAAAAGTCTATTTTTGTTTTTGGGACAAAACTATTGTTAACCGATATTATTGACTTTTGTGCGTTTGTGTACAGATCGATATTTTGTTGAATAATTCTATAACGGTGACAGATAGGATAAAACATGAGATAAAAAAGAATTTTAGATAGAGAACCTAACTTTTGAAGCAAAAAAAAGTTAGTGCTATTGTAAAAAAAAAATCAGATGGGTGAAAGGGGATATGAGTCATGGCCTGTTAAAATACAAGGCCATCAATAAAATTTAAATTTTTAACAATAGTTATTTGTAAGGATATTAAAGTATTGTTAATATAAAAAGCAATATAAAAAATAAAAGGAAAGATAAAAAATCAATTTTTAACACATTGATTACGGTATCGGTTCCTGGGGACCGATAGTGTAGTCTCTTTCGATTTAAAAAAAATTCCAGATGCGAATCGTCTAATTCAGTTCATTTTTGACCTAGAGAAAAGTTACAGATAGTAATAAGTTTATAAAGTATTATTCTGTCACAT
Source organism: Hypothenemus hampei (assembly GCA_013372445.1). Classification (NCBI taxonomy): domain Eukaryota; kingdom Metazoa; phylum Arthropoda; class Insecta; order Coleoptera; family Curculionidae; genus Hypothenemus; species Hypothenemus hampei. The sequence continues at coordinate 148,874 of JABRWK010000140.1, read as the reverse complement.
TAAATAAATAATATCTCTCTCCAGAGACCGATACTGCAAAAGAGTAAAAAGCAGAATTTTCAAAAACCGCAGCCAACATATTAACATCTTAAATTTTTGAATATAAACGTTTTTGACCATACGGGGTAACTCATCATTACGAATGAGTCCGATATTTCCCTTAATCCTAATAACTTCAAAAAATTCTTTATATGGAAGTCGATAATTTATTTAGACAATTCACAATATTGAAAAATGATTGTCTTGAAAAGTCACCTCGATTTTTAAATCAATAGGGGCATTTCACGTGAAGCGGACAACGGGAAAAATGTCAAATGACGTATTTAAAATACGAGTTTTTTCTAAGACATTTTTCTAATTAAACAAATATACAATAAAATATCAAATATGTTGCTCTCTATTGAAAATTTATTGTTCTTTTTATTTATGAAATCAGATTTGAAATTTTTTTTTCTGGTTTAAAACTGGAAGTAAAAATTTCAAATCAAATTTTTAATAACTTCGACCATTTTTTTTTTAATTATTTTCATTTCAAAATGCAACTTCAAGTATATTAATAATACATTAAAATTTGCAAAATGGGATCTACTTTAGTTTAGAAGATACATAACTTAAAATACATTCGTGTCACAATATATTTGCGCAATTAAATAGACCTGTAGTTTATTTAATTTGGCTTTGTCATTTTGACATAAATAGTAAATAGTAAATTGGTCACATTCGTTGATAAAAAAACTGTAAAAATTCTAAAATAAATTCGCTCTCTTACGAGCAATGATAAAAATTATTATTAATAATTGAAGATTGATGGTGAAATTTAACTTCTTCAATAATAATGATTTTTTTTAAATTATTCCTTATCAATATTATATAAAATAAAGAACCAATAATAATAGGTATTAACCTTAAAAATCAATTACGGTTTGTTTCAAATTCGCTTGGATTGTAATACTATCTTATTTAATAGGAAAGACAGAAAAATGATTAAATGGAAGGATTTAGAGAATTTCAAGCATAATCTGGTTATTTTTTTAAATTTGTTGTAACTCTTTCAGTTTTGAGAAAGTTTAGAAAAACTTAAAACAATATATTTTTAACTTTTCGTTAGTGCTTGTTCACAATGTCTTGACATAAGAATTATGTTTATGTTAGTTTCTCGTCCATACATAAGAAAATATAAAATAATAATATACATATCAATTTTTACTAAAATTATTATTATATTTATACATATAAAGTTTCATTTTTTAAATTTTTTCTCTTTTTTATTAAATTCCACTGTGATATGTATTCAGTTGTGAATTTAGATATTTGAGCACATGAGTCGATTAGCGATGGAGGAGTTTTTTCTGATTTAGATTTTCAAAAACTATTTAATTTAGGATTGCGTATTACATCGCTAATGCAACCATATTCTGAAAGAGAACTATTGACATAGTAAAAAGTGTATTCAATTACCGATACGTTGAGATTATCCGAGTATACGTAAAAAAATATTCTTTGTTGTGTACCCGCATCTCAATGTAAATTCGCACAAATTCCCCATTTTTCGGTCGGAATCTATTTATCGGTCTAATCTACTATCATCTTTTTTTTTGTATCGTATTACGTCTTCGTTTTATTAATAATAATAGCAATAACTACAAGATTATATCGTTCTCAAAAGGCATTGTTAATTTTTATTTGATTGACGTTGATTACATTTATAGTTTGACAATTTAAATTATTATTGAAAACAAATGGTACATGCGTAATTATTATTTATTACTATGCTCATTGTGAACGCTTATTCCCGTTTATTCATTATGTACATTTTATGTTTTATGTACATTTTGTGCTTATGCCCATTGTGAACAAACACTTATAACAACTGAATTTCACTTTTGACAGTTTTTAAAATGTTCCATTATTAAAACACTTTTAAAAGGAGAATTCAATAGTCTGAAAAAAAAATCCAATTTATTAGATTTTGAAGATCACTTTGATTCTTCTCAAAGACATCATGTTGGTTTTTTTTTAATTTTTGAATAGAGTTTAAAAATACTTTTAAACACATGCAAACATGCAAAACACTTTTTGCAATTTAAAGGAAATCAAGAAAGTTATTTTTTTTGTAGTGGAATATAGATTCCACCTTTTTATAATAAGAAGTTGCTTCCATGCATACAACAAAAAAATCTAAGCATTTCTATGCTTTATGCCAAATCGCGGTAAATGCGTATGCGTATTCAAATGAAAAAAACTTTAAGATATTGGAAATATGTATCTTTCCAAAAAAGAGATGTACAAAATGCCAAATCTCAGTACGAAATGGGGAAACTTAGAAGACGCCAGCTTCATTCTAAATCCTTTATTTTATATTATTAACTCTTCGTCTGTAAATGTTTTTTCGCCACCTTCTATCTACAAACCTAAGTCTTCTATGTCCTACACATTTTTCACCCTATCGATCAACTTATAAAATTCAGAAAAAATGCATACTAATGTTTTACAATTTTTATTTCATATTCCCTCACCGGCCCAGAAAACGGAGCACACATATTTTTAGAAATTTTTAACGTGAATGTCTTTCCCAACCACTGATTAGATTAGACTGATTTTTTTGTCAATTATAACTCTGTTATGGGTGGATTGGCTGTAGCGAGGAGATGTCCGAAAAGTAAAATCTTCATATTGTACAGGGTGTATAAATAGTGTCATGTTTTTTTTTATCAAAGTTTAATGTCTTCTGTGCCTACCAGGTGGCTTATGCCTATGGAAGTCATGCAGTGATGTAGCCTTATGTCTCCTGAGTATTTTGTTTTTTTAATCGTCCATTATGTTGAACCCTTCCAAAGATATTTAACTTTTTAAGACTTCTTACATTTTTCCATATGAAGTTTATTAAATTTCCGGGCAAAATTATCATTGTTTGTACTCACTGGACACAGGGTAACATATCTAATAATGTGATCCACTAGAGAGTTTTTATATGCCTCAGCCATCTGGTATTGCCTACAGAAGATGTTAAACTTGGATGAAAAAACATGACACTATTCACACGCCCTGTACAATATGTTGATTTTATTTTTTGGATATCTCCTTGGTACAGCAGATTCACCAATAATAAGGTTATGATTAGAAAAAAATTACTCCAATCCGACCAGTGGTTGAGAAGATATTCATCGTCAAAATTTTCTAAAAATACGTGTGCTCCATTTTTCGTGCCGGTGAGTGTATCAATTATAAAACAATAAAAAAAACATTCTTTTATACTATAATTTTTGTTAAATAAATGAAACAACTCAGGACAGCAGTGATTAACTAAAAAAAATCTAACTTAAAAAAAACTTGAAGATAATAGAACTAAAAAAATCGGAAACTAAAGGTTAACAGTACAAATGTATTGTAAAAACAAAAACATTTCATTTTATTAGTTTGAAGGTAATTGCTTAAGTTTACATAAGCAAAACAGAAAATTAATAAAAAAAAACGAATTAATTTCAATTGTTTGAAAGTTTGAAATTTGAGGATTTGTTTGTTACGTAATTTTCTTTAGGAAATGGTGGCAGCGCCTAGCTATCTCTTATTTAAAACTTATTAGCCGAAATTGTATTAGTCCTGACACGAATGACTCAGGTTTACAGAAGAAGGATTAAATAAAATTCAGGTCTTTTTTCCACCTATGTTAAAGGACCACAATCAAAAAAATTACTTGTCAACAAAAATAAAGATAAAACACAATGTCAAAATTAAAAAACATGACCACCGCATTTTACAAAAAACTCAAGGCTATTTTTGTGTGGATTAAAACAACAATTTTGTTTTTAACAAATTTTCATAAATGGAAATCGAGAGGATCGGTATCAGGTGATCCAGCTGGTGATGGTATAGGTCCCTAATTTGATATAATCAGATCTCTAAGAATATGTTCAAGTATCTGTTGAATTTTTAAAATATTGTCGGCAGGGCTGCCATCCTGTTGTTTAAATTCATCAGAAAGAACTCCGTTCAGAGTTATGTCTTCACGAAGCATAATTAAATATCTGATAGAGTTTAAATTTCACTCGATAATGGAATACCTACCAAATACCTTGGAACCAAAAGGGGGCAAGCCACAAAAAGTATTTTTCAAAAAAAGGGTTTTTAACTCGTTTTAAAATTCTGTAACCCTATTATTGCTATTTTCGATTTTCATTACATACACTCATCGCAAATTGGCCCTAAAAAGTGTATTCGTAATAATAAACATAATTTTATTCAAGGCAATTATTGAAGGAAAAACGTGTTTTTCTAAATGTGGCTTATACCCTTCTGGTTCCAAGGTATACAATTAATTTTCTAAAAAATATTTTAGTAATTATTTAAATTTCACATAGTTACGAGTCAGTTTGAAAAATGTAGTTGCTCTCACCTACAACTCGACATCATACATCAAATCCAATTTCTCTACTACAATTACATACTTATCAAACAATAACCAGTTAAATGACAATTTCTCATGAAATTTTCACTTCGACAATTTTTTTTGTGTACATGGAAACAAGTTCTTATTACAAAGAGGTGGTCTACTACAAACAAATTAACATTTCTAATTTTCTTTGATTTGGAAAGTGTTTGTCATGTCCTTATACATGGTTAAAAAGCATTTTTTAAATTGTATTGAAAAATAAAAAGATCCAATATGGTGTCTTTAAGAAAAGTCAAACTGATTTTCAAAATCTCAAAATTTAATAAATTGGAATTTTTTTCCACACTATTGAAGTCTCCTTTTAAAAGTATCGTAAAGTATTATGTCGGACTCATCTTAAAATTTTTGATTTTGCGCTAATGAAAATTATGTGAAAATTATCGCATATGACTGAAAAAATTTCTCAAGTTTTTCTAATGAAGTGAACAAAATTTTAAAAATGTTTACCGTTTCGTTGTTCTTTTATACCCTAATGACTAGTTTTCCGGAATTTCCCGAGAAATTGGATGATAAAATTTTTTTAATTTTTGTTTATAAATATACTATATCAACTCCTCTTTTTGGAGATATGTTTTTCCAAAGTGCCACATTCTTTGGTTCTCGACATATTTAATTTTAAAACTGAAAAATGGGGACGCCCTACGTCTACCTCAATGATGTAACATTTTTAAAATTGTCCAAATTGAAGTTAAAAAGTTGTAGAGGAAAGAAAAAGATATAACTTCTTACTTTTTCTAAATTTTTTCAAATTTGAAAGGGTAATAAATTTAAAAAAATGACTAATGCCCGTACCTATAGTCGAATCTCAGACTTAAGTTTGACTCAAGTCCGACTCAAGTGAAGGTTTTGTCGTTTCTCAATCTCAAAACTTGAGCATTACTCAAATTTTCTGTTGATGGCTGTACGTACTATTTGACGTTTTTTTGTCAATTTTGTATTATTTTATCTTCTACATGGTTTTGATTCATATTATTCGATATCAAAATACGGATAAAATAATACAAAATTGACAAAAAAACGTCAAATAGTACGTACAGCCATCAACAGAAAACTTGAGTAATGCTCAAGTTTTGAGATTGAGAAACGACAAAACCTTCACTTGAGTCGGACTTGAGTCAAACTCAAGTCTGAGATTCGACTATAGGTACGGGCATTAGTATTCCTGAATTATAAAAATATATCAGCAAGTAGGTGCAAATTGTTAACAATGATTAAAAATTATTCGCAAACAACCCGTATAAACAAGGTTTAAAAATTCTACTAACTCTTATCACAAAAAAAGCATCTTTTGCAGTGGAATTTTTCTTAAATCGTCTTGGCTAGTAACATATGTATAAAGTGCTCAAAATCAATGAAATAAAAATACGTTACAAATGAAGAGTAACGTTTCAAAACGCAAACTGTTTATATTTTTTTATTTTTCAAATTTCCACTTGTTTGTGTATTGAAAGTAGTACCAATTTATTATAAGAAATCAGTGGCGGATCACAATGGATATTATGCACTAAATATGCTTCTATAAAACTACACTACGTTTCAAAATGAAATATGTCCACAGTGGTTATGATTCATAACTGAAGTTATTTCCTGGACAATTT
>JABRWK010000140.1:29325-139563 GCA_013372445.1 Hypothenemus hampei | reverse complement strand
GTGTTTAATTTCTAATTTTTTTTATTTATTTTTTAAATATTTCAAAAACGGTTTGAGATATGGACATGAAATTTGGAACACGCTATGACGGGATAAATATGCATGTTCTGGTGTGGCTAGAACATTTCGACCTATACCAGTGGCGTCCGTGCGCCTACCCAATGACATATTTTTTATGGAAAAAATGGTGCGCCACTGACTTTTTTCAATTTAAATATTTTTTTTGAAATCCTCCCTCAATTGTTAATAAAAAAGGTCTCTTAGTATTTTGTTGTTCAAGCAGCCGTTTTCGAGATAAAAAATAATTTATAACTCCGGTACCCACCATAAAACTGATATAGGTCCCTATGTATGATTTTTTTTTTCATTTTTTACATGTTTATTAGACAAAAATTGTTTGTTTTGAAAGAAAGTTAAATTAATTTCTTCGAAAAAATGAAAAAAAAAATCAAATGTTTCTTTGACTATGTTACAAACTCCAGGACAGATATTACACATAAAACACAGACGAAAACTTCATATAAACGTATATTCGAAAATGCTTCGTTTCCATGATATAACAGGGTAAAGTCAAAAAATTTTTTATCGTCTTTCAAAACGTTTTTTATTTTCTGTTTTAATTTAGAGCACTATTTTTTATTTTATTAGTAGTATTATTTGTTTATTGACTCTCTTATTAATTACATATGGAGTTTCATCTGCCCTATAATGTGTATTATGAAAATTGAAGGTGCCTTCTCGAGTAAATCCAACTTTACCCATGCACAGTAATTTAGCAGAAAAATGAGGTATGCCAGTAATTTTCCAGTGCTCTTAGAAGATGTACCTTTACAGGAACGTAGGCAGCTATGGATTTTACACGATAGTGCCCCAGCTCATTTTCGACATGACGTTCGTAATTATTTAAGCGCAACCTACGAACACCGATGGATTGGACGTGGAGGACCAGTTGTTTGGCCACCACGTTCCCCCAATCTCAATTCTCTCGATTTTTATTTATGGGGTCACGTAAAATCGTTTGTATACCAAGTACCTACCCATTATTACTGAAGAGCAACTTCGTAATCGAGTTCATACTGCATGCCAACAGATTAGAAATACTCCAGGAATTTTCGAGAGGATCAGAGAGAATTGGATGCGGAGGGCACAAGCATGCATAGAAAGTAACGGGGCCAATTTTGAACATTTACTATAATAATAATACTGCTTAAAATTAAAAATAATGCTCTAAATTAAAACAGGAAATAAAAAACGTTTCGAAAGACGATAAAAATGTTTTTAACTTCACCCTGTAATATCTTGGAAACGAAGCATTTTCGTACATACGTTTATATGAAGTATTCGTCTTTATTTTATGTGTACTATCTCCCCTAGAAGTTTGTAACATAATCAAAGAAACACCCTGTATAGAGCTCCTGCCCCCAGTCCGATCCTGTATGCGATATCTAGTGAGCTCTAATCAGTAAAAGTAGTAATCCTCATTGGTAGTTCATGTGCCAAATTTGAAACGGGAATCTAAAGTAGTTCCAGAGCGATTAACCAAAAACCAGTTTTGAGACGATAACTTTAAAGAGACGTAACTCACTAACAATAAGAAGCACTTCTGGACCCAAGTTGATGCGAACTTTTTTTGATATCTGTATATGTAGAATTATTCATTTCATTTTTGTCAAAATTGTTTCGGAACACCTGTAGATTTTAATAAAAAGCCATATTGTGTACAAATCTAACAAGAAATTCGATTTATTCCAGATTGATATTAACACACCCGGTTATTTATTAAAACTAGTCTAGTTATGCTAATCTATCGCTTTTGGTTAACATCTTAACAAAATGTCGTAAGGCAAGCCTAGAAAATAGCTGCGAATTTCACATTTAAAAGAATTGTGTTTCAGTAAGAATTAAAAAGAAAATTGAAAATCCGTTAAGTTTAGGTCAACCTAATAAGTATTTAATGAACTTCAGCGTAGAATTTAAAAATATAAAAACATACTCGTTTATGGCCATTTAAAATAAGCGAGACATCCATAATTGTGGGACACCTTGTATTGCGTAAAAAACGTTTCGTACAAGAAAAACATTATTTGCATACAAATGTGTGCGTGATTTACCGTCAGGAGAAATTTTACTTTCTTCTAATATTCATTTCAGGAACGGTGTTTGGCCTCTGTCAAACTGTAGGGGCAGCAGGGTTATTGGCAGCAAACTATGCAGTTTCTGAAGGACTGCATGGATCAGTATGATTTTATTTCTAAATTACTTATTTTTCTTAATGAAATTTTAAATCAGTTTGCAGGATGGTGGAGATTAGTTTTTGGCGCGTCCACAGCCATATTACTCTTTACAGCCATATTTTTTATGATCTGTGGCAGTGGTTCGGTACAAGAATGGAATTCGACTGAAAAGGAGACCTTAGAAATGGATACATTCGAAGATGAAGAGGAGCCTTCTCGGCTGGACTCAGTTTTAGAATAAAGTTGTAATTTTCTAATAGGCATTTGTTATTTACAAATATGAACATACATACATATATAACATGTCGAAATGAGATTAACAGCCAAGGAGGCCATGCAAATTTTTCAATTGTTTTATTATGACAACGGTTAATACAATTACAATACAAAAAAAATAGTCTTTTCTCACAGGGTTTGTTCACATCTTTGGTAACTTTTATGCAATCCTATTTACACAATAATTTACGCGGTACCATAAATTTTCTCATATTAATATACAGGGTACACTCTCTAGGAATATACACTATATAAATCTAGCACCTTAAGTTACAATAGAATAATTAAATTAAAAGTTAATTCACTCCATATATTCCATATCTTCGTCTTGGTAACGTTTGCTTCTAATAGAGCGAGGTTTTGTCCTTATTTGTCGAATCTGTTCCTCCTCTTCTTCTCCAAGAATCTCCACATTTCTCACTGGTGGTCTATGATATTGAGGAACAGCCACCGTCGCGACTTGCTGGCCTTCATCCTCCTCGTTAACTGGTAATGCTGGATTCATTGCCAATTGTAACATACGTAACAATAGCATCTCTCGAACTTCTACTGGAAGATATTCTTCATCCTCTAAAAAAAAAGCCCTATTATCAACAAAATAACCAATTATATTAAAAAACGCACCTTTAACTCTAGCAAACCTACGATTGGTCAAATAAATTTCTTGTCTAGCATAGTCTGCCGCCAATCGTTTTCCTGAAGGTTCCTCGGCACTGCTTTCCTCTTGAAGATCATAACGGTATCTATATTGAGGTCTAACAGTTATGAATTGTCTTGAGGGGGCAGCTTGGGGTTGCTCTATATATTCGGGTCGTCTCGTAATTACTTTTTGAACAAATAGAGGTTGAGCTGAAGATTGCGGTCGAAATCTAGGATTTGTGAGAACGTTAATTCTCTCTAACCTCTTTTGTCTCATCACCAAATAATTTAATAACAGTTGAAAATCTCTCGTACTAACTGGAGGTTGAACTTTATCAATATCGGGCATCGGAGATTCTCGTTCTGTTACTCGCTCTCGGATATACCCATTGTCATCTACTGGTATAGGCCTTAATACTGGTCTTCTCATGTACACTTGTTGTACAGGTACAAGTACCGCTCCTCCAGGGGGCAAAATAATGGGAGGTTCTACAGTTGAAGCTCTGCTAGCAGGAATTTGTACCACTGTGTTCGGAGAGGTTTCTGTTGTAGAAACTGTAGCAGTATTTGAAGTTTCCACTTCTTGCAATTGATTGGGTATCACTAGTGGAGTAGTGCTAACTATTGGTCTAGAGGTAGTAAACAAAGGACGTGAAGTTATTGAACCTCCGCTGTTATATACATCTCCTAAGTCATTATGGCCTACAGCTTGATGCTGAAGATTGTATAGACCTTGCACTTCTTGTTTAAGATTCAGTGCCACTGGTGGTTCTTCAGTTACTGGCTTTATATCTTCTTTCTTAGAAGATAGTGGAGAAGGACGTTGTAAGAGAACTCTTGGAGAAGCCGAAGTATAAAGTAAGGAAGATGATGTTGGTTTTGGAATGGCACTACTACTTGATCTTCGCTTGAAAGTGGTAGTACTTGGCGTTGTGGTAGAGGAAACAGTAGTACTGACTAATGGACTTTTGGTGGTACCAACTTTATGAGGAATTCTTTGCACAAAAGTTTGGGCAGTCGGAAAGTCTGGCGAATGTTTAGGAAAAATGTCACTAGCATTACTGGTACTGTAAGACACCCTTTTGATATCTCCCTGATCATCAACATACCCATATGTACCTTTGATATTTCCCAATACATCACGACTCTCGATTTTAAACGAACCGTCATCCGCTTCATAACCAATCGTATATGAACCATCCGGATTCACTTTTTTGATACGCTTAATTATTTCCAATTTACCATCCTTGGACTCCGATGGTTCTAGTTCCTCGCGTGATTCCGACAGCTGACTTTTCGCCGTGGTTCTTTTGGATTCCTCAGCATAAATACCATTATAATAACATGTAATTATAAGAAAAATTACAACCAGGTTCTGTAAATAAAAATTTGAAATAAATAGTTACAAGTAGGTTCATTGCTACACCAGTTGAAAATCATAATTGAATGTAAACTAAAAGTTTCCCCTATTGTTATCGAATTAATTACCCGTTGAGCCTGTTAGTGTGATATTACAACGAAAATTATTGCATGACAACGGATGGTACCACAAGAGGAGAAACTTAAATGTCACTAATGAAACACACCCACCCACGTGCGGCACGCGGTACCACTTTACTCACCTTAGCGCCCATCACGGTACGATATAAACACTCATCTAACGGTACTACCGGTGATGAAAATGAAACTCGTGCAGTACCATCGGCGCGGTTCCCTATATAGATTAACGGGGCGGCAAAAGAGGTACCCGCGAGAGGGAGATAACGACCTTGCACGAAATCTCTTATTACTTATATTGTCTTAAAAAGTAGTCGTACCGAAGTGGTACCATTTAGTTTTGCACAAGTTTTACAGATGACAAAATATTTAATTGTTTTACGCTTTTAATTTAAGAATGTTTATTATAATGTAATCTTTTGTTGAAACGAAAAAGAAATTTCATGTTTCATGGAAATTTGCTGTTTTAAATAAAAATAATAATTTTTCTTTTATTTTGAGATTTTTTAGCATTCTATAAGCAATCTTTTTAACACGGCATCCTACAACACGATTTTGCTCTTATGCGATAAGAGTTACTCTTTGAAACGCTTCTATTACTAAAAGTGCGGAAACCTCAAAAAATTTACACTGCCTTGTTTAAACAGGGTTAGTGTCGAAACATTAGTGCATGTATATGTTGTAGTCACTTGATCAATCTTTTCATGAAAAGTCTTGGCATTTGTTATCAAACTTTACTATACCTTACCATTAATAATTATTTAAATATGGTAAGGTATGGGTTGGTTTCGCCCAAAAAAAAATTAGGTAAAGGAAATTGGCCATAAGTTTAGCATATAAGTGACATTTCATTAAGTGACTACGACATATACATATACACTAATCATTGATAAATACAATATGTTTCTTGGAACTAGTATTTTGCTTTAAAAAGTTTTCAAAATACTTTGCTCTATTACCACAATTTTATCCTGTTATAACACAATTTCATACAAGACGGTATAATCTAGGAATCTTTCTATCATATTCTAGAAGGGTTACCTATCTTAGCTAACTTATTAACCTTGAAATAAAATTGGGCAAGAAAATTTCACAACTATTCATCCACCTCGATAGTACTTGGACCATTTCTCACGGGGTCGAATGTTTGCAAAAATGGTACTCAATGAAGAACAATGCTCAATTTTCCACTTTTGGTTGTTAGGATACCATCTCACCTTCAAAAATCACTTGCGTTGTTCACCAAAGAATTTTGAAGCAGAAAAAAAACATGACAAATTTCCCAAGGAAGTATCTACTATCGTCAAAGAAAACAAATGCCGCATGTAATTATGAATATCAAATTTCTCATATCATACATATGATTAAATCTCAAATAGCAATCAAGACGGCTTGTTTCAATATTCAATTATATTCATTTGTTTTGCAAAGAATAAAAAATCGTTGCTTTACCAGGAACGCTTTTTTCCTATAGAGAGTAATTAGCACTTAAAGAAAACTAAAAACTCTTAAACAAAAACCATTTGTTTCTCAATAAGAGTACCGACAAAGTTGGTCAGCAGTTCCAGGTTAAGTGGCATTTGTTTTACCGGCCCGTTTATTTTGTCATTTTTTTTTACTCAAATCCGTCTCTGTCCAGTAGGCTTAATGGGATATAATAAACAATTGACGAAAACGGTCTGTGAGAAATGTCCTATATTTACTGAATGAGCTGCATTTTTAGATGTATGATGAAATTGTGAAATATTTTTTTCTTGTCATTGGTAATAGATGTAATTGTGTTTGTTTTCAGGCCATTGTTGGCGTTTCAAGACATTTGTTTGGGCGTTTGCATGTATTTTTGGGCGGCCTTATTATGGACCTGTTCTCGATGCAAATGACCAATCAATTGAATTTATAAAATTGTAGAAAATGATAAATTTTTGACGAAATGACGAAGGCTTCTTTAAAATTATTATCATTCGTGTTTTCAATGATGATGAATGCTATAATAATATTAAGTGATTCGCACCATTTGAATCAAACTTCTCTACAAAATGGCGGATGCAATAACAAAACCAATATATTTATATATTATATATAATATATATATATTTATTTATTTATTTAAAATAATATATTTACAACATAACTGTGATATTATATACGTACATATAAATAATAATGATAAAAAGGAAACAATTACACAATCAGACATAATATATTTCGTTTTTACATCTAAATACCTTCAATAGAAAAAAATTTAAAAGCCTATTATTTACAATACAACCGACGATAACGGCAACATTGCACAAATAGGAACGAAGGAACAACTCCTACTACGCAGCGTGATTGTTCCCGTTCGCAAGTAAACCGTGACTGGCATTTTTTCTTCCACAAATCCCACTTAAAATTGAATATTGTGCCCGCGGAGAAAAGCATCAATTTGTCCCGCCCCTAATGCCGAAGCTCCACCCACCGATGGTTGGATATAATAAACTGGAGGTGTGACAGGAGTGGTAGCGGCCTTCAATTGTTCTCTGGCTTTGGCCTGTTGCGCATACAGTTGCGCGGAATTTTGAAATTGAGCTTCGGACTGCTGCGCCTGGTAAACTGCCTGAGGATTGATCTAGACACACGTAAATGTTTTGATGATAGGAATTTTAAACGTTTAGAAGTGCCCGTGCAAATGATTGAAAACTGTTCACAGTCCATGCAACAACAAATAACAAGTGATTAATATGGTGATTAGTGTATATAAGAAGAAAGAAGAATTGCGGGTGGATTTTGTGGAGCAGTGTACAAATGCCTTGTCTTGAATGATGGTAGTGGTGTTAGTGACGTCAATAATCAACGTGATCGTCGTAGACGTCATAACCCACCTGCTGTTGTCTAAAGAGAGCACTTGGTTGGAAATTATAAGTAGGTCGTTGCTGTTGTTGTTGTTGTTGTTGTTGTTGTTGATGTTGTTGTTGTTGCACGTAGGGCTGTATCCTCTGGTTAAAAGCAATTTGAGCATCAGTTTGAGGCAAGTGTTGGTACAACTGGTTCCTATATTGACCTAAGAAAAAAAATGTAATACGTTAATTTATAATCTTAACATAATCTAACCTGTAGCAGGATCATATAACAAAGCCGAACTGTAAATTTGTCCCACTGTTTGCGAAGGTCTGGACACTGCTTTATTGCTACTTGGACTTGGAGATACTAAATTATTCTCTTGTTGGAATCTTTGGAATTCTGCGTCAAAGTCCAACTTAAATAAAAATTGAAATATATGAATTTACCAGTTTCAATTAATTGGGCAATTATTACTGTTTTGCTAGTAGCTGGAGTAGATGACACTAAAGGCTTAGCAGTATATAAAAGTGATGGCCTAGGCGTTACGGACACTTGAAGCAGTTGGGGTTTGAAAGTAGTAGCTGGTAATTGAGTTCTAGTAGAGGTTGTTGGAGATACTGATTGGAGAACCGTTGGTCTGGGAGTTATTGTAACTGGTCTATATAGCGGTGTACTTGAAGCTACTGGTTGTGCTTGCTGATATGCAATATTCGGTTGTTCACTCACATACTGAGGCCTTGAAATATACTGCGGCCTACTTCTGATGGGCTGTTAAATATAATTATTTATTTATTTGAATTTGTTTCATTAATACTTTTCAAAAAGTTACTCACTGTAGGAGTAGGTCTGAGCAATTGCTCGGGTTCTGGTTGTTCATCTTCACTCTGCTCATATTGAGTTTGGAAGAGAGTTACAGGTTTCGGCGCAGGAGTACTTGCAGGACGCACTAAAGGCCTAATGGGTCTGGTGGGATAATTATCAGAACCTCTTTCATTTTCCGCTTCATCTCGTTCTAAATTATCATAATTCATGAAATATACCACATACCATAGAAATTCACTCACCCGAAGCTTCATCGTCTTCGTCTTTGGGAGCGTTTGGATCACAAGGATTCCCCGAAACATAAGTAAACTCTCTCTTGTTGCCATCTGGGTCGATGTAACCGTATTTGCCACGTACCACGCAATCTGTACCACGAGTTTCTTCCTTGAAACTTCCATCGGCGGCCTCGTAACCAAATGTAAAGGAACCGTCGTCATTTACTTTATTATAATTTCTATTTAAAATAAAATCGATAAATTTAATTTTTATTTTTTTTAATCTCCTTTAGTACTTTATATTTTTCAAAAGCAGGTGTTATTAAGTGAATGTTGTATTTAATAATTATTGCTTCACCTGATAGTTTGAACTGGAGGTTCCTTAGGCGTATCCTTGACCCTCTGAACATACTGTTGCGCTTTGGCTGTTCTAGGAATGTAATTATCCTGGGCACTTCTCGAAGATGCGGTTGGTTGTCCATAAAGTCCATTATATTGATCCGAACTAACCAGAACTACTCTCTGACGATTGTCGGTCTGTTCTTGGGGTTCAGCAGCCGCATAATATTGTATAGTGTCAGCTTCTACATCCTCCTGCTGCTGTTGTAGCAAACGTGGTTGCACTCGAATTTTTCTGCAATCAACTTGTTCGCCCATAAATAATACCAGAAGCAACAAAGGCAAACACTGAAAAAAAAATTAATTAATGACCATTACCGTGAACAATGGGGGCAATTATTATTGCCATCCAAGTTATATAACTAATATGTGAAACAATTGCTTTCTTTTTGACATCGGACGAGTTATTATTTAAATGTATTTGCGGTTGCATAGATATATGCGTCTGTTGGGAATTTTTCACTTTTTTTCGTGCCGCTTTAGTGGTTTCGACAGCGAAAATGCCAATTTATTTCTCATTAGTAGGCATACCATGCAATAACTTCTTAGGAAAAAAAAGGAAAAGTGATTTAATCTCGTTTTTCTTAATAAAAATGTGACCTCGTGATCGACATATCTGATGGTCTAGTATGAAAACAAATATTGATTTTGGCTTAAACTATTTAGTACGAAATGTTCATAATAGCATTAGATCATTTAAAATAACCTTTCACATTTTATGCGAGCCATTTCTAAACAGCAAGCTCACTCACAATCGTTCGTGATCGGTATTAAAAAATATCATGACTAAAAAGGTTTCATTGTGAAAAAAAACATCCGTGTGGTATGGTCTAAAAATTTTATTTGAAAAATTTTTTCTCAAGTATGCGATTGCAAAATAAATAAAGAAAACGTGATTAAATTGGCAACGTTACGAATGACTTTCGATTTTAATTAAATCAATTGGAAAAACAAGTCTGCTTCCTAGTAGGCAGTGAAACTACTACTGGCTTAGTATAACCAAATATAAAATTCTTACAGTAGGTACTTCCTTCATATCGGACTAATTATAAATGATACTTAAAGAAAAATTAAATTGGCAACAACGCATTCACGAAAAGGGAAGCAAAAGAGAATCGTGAGTTGCCGATAATAATGGCGGCGATTACATAACCTTACAATTTAACACAAAACACATACGCCCCTTGGTATTATGCTTCAATGAGCTCTATTAGAAAGTGAAATAGTGAGGCACCTTCGCCATTATTATGCCGATACCGGCACAGAGTAAAAGTACCACGCCTCGTAGGCGTCCTTCACCGAGTGACTTCATTTGAAACCAGTTTAAAACCCTAGGATTATTTAAAAAATTCCTACATACATTGTGGTTAAAGATTAATTATCAAGAGGACTTTGAAAGAAAAAAAAACCGCAGAACGGAATATCTTTTTTCACATCACGAAGTCCGGAAAATTTGCGGTTAAACTAAAAGGTCAAGGGCGCCATTAATTGAGATTTCCATTGGACAACTGTCAAAGGTAAATCTGTGGTGTTAGAAGCAGAGAGGCTGGCACAAAGGCGGCGATTGCGTCATAGGCAATTGCCACACGTTGTAGGTAAATAATTGGTTGCCTATATTGAAAGGTCAAATCATGGACGAAACAATGTGCGCGGTGGCCGGGTTCTCACGACGGCGACGATTGTTTTTTGTCTGTTTGTTTGTTTGTTTGTTTTATCGATCGACGGCAACTGTTTCGTTTGGCCATTGATAAAGACAAATGACTAAACAGGATGACAGTTGCACAAGTGAGTATCTATGTGTGTGTTTTATATACTACATATACATATATAGAAAGTGCATAATTATTATTACGTTCTAAATGAGTTTTATAAAATAAGGAAAGTGCCATTTATTTATATCTCGGTACGGTAATTTCCTTTTTCTTTTTCCTAATTGCTCTCTAGATATGAAAACTTTCTTTTTTTCTCTTACTGAAATCTAATTTAATTTTATTAAAAAATAAAAAAAATTTCTCCTTGGTCAAAATGGATTTAAAACAATTGCCTAACTGTCATGACCTACTCCACATTAAAATTATGTCTATTAACACTTATAATAATTAAAAAAATTAAATGTTTTTTATATGGCACAGTTTTATTACTTGTTGCGCATTAATAAGTGTGTGTGCCGTACGGCTCGATCTCCCGACCTTACACCTTCGGACTACGCAATTCACTCTTATTTTAACTCCGATTAAATTTTCACTCTTCTTGTAACGATTCACATGCGATTTATGTATAGGACGGTTGCATGCAAATTACCCATCATGCATAAATGAGGATTAACCTAGATTATTTTAACTTTTGTTCAGAAGAATGGTTGGTAAAATTGCAAACAATATCAAAAGTTAATTTTTTTGTATTGGTAAATTCTATAGAATACCCCAATTATCTTATTTGAGTAGTTGTTCGTGAACATCAATTTCCTTGTTCTTTACACTTACCGTCCAAAAATGAGTTCCCATTTTCATAAATTCCTGCCTTTTAGTGATACAACCAAACGCACTACTATTAGAACGCACCACCGAACCAACTTAAAACAACTACTCTTATTCTGGTACCCAGCGACTGCACTGTAACGATGTAATTCAATTTCTTGAGCTACAGTACCGAAGCGGGGTACTCTTTATAACCTCCGGTTGGGCGTGGAGCCATTCTTTTGGGGGAAACGATGGGGATTGTTTTGCGATCACCTTCTGATTCATTTTTTTCCATTATTTTCATGAAGAAATTCCAAGTTTTTAAAAAACCTTCAATTTTATGTGGTTGTATTTTAATAAAAAAAATCTACTGAAACTTACATCTTAACTTTAGGGGGTATAAGCCATACATTTCCATCACCATTATTATGATCTGTTGGTTTGCATAATAAATAAAAAAAAATTGGAAATCTTTTTGGTTATGAGGTCCACATATACTGGAAATTTGCGAGTGAATTAATTAAAAACACTTTTTTTTCAATAAATTGTTGCAATTTAAAATGGAGATTGTTAATATCTAATTTGACTTCGTGGGCGAATAAATGATTTAATTAAAATTTGAAAAGGTTATTAGGCTTTTTTTATGAAAAATGCCGTTAATTGAGTTATTAGAGATTTTGTCTCGATGAGTTCGTTTCACTTTCACTTGCGACAGTGTGGTGAATTTTTAATAATAATAATATTTTCGTAGAAAATTGAATTTAAAACATAATTTAATCGATTTTTGAACAATTTTCCGCAACAAAATTTATTAAAACGCACTAGCAAAACGGTTGAACTGTTATTTTTTGAAAAGCTACAAAAATTATTTTCTTACTCTCTTTTACAAAACTGTAATTATCATTATTTAGTAAAAAACCTAAGTTTAAACCTGTCCATCTTCTTGATTTCTTCTGAAGTCGCAGAGTGGTTTTTTTCATTAATTATAAAACATTTTCAAAAATCGGAAATTAAAGAATCTGGAATAGGTCCTTGCATCTACACAGCTCAATATAAATCTAAAGATGAGTACACATGATGAGCGAACATGACTTGATCACACACACACACATTCACATATGGATGGAGGCATTCATTATTAGTTTTTCGATCGCGCTCAAAGAAAACACTCAGCGCATGTGTGCTCAATGTGGACATGACTTCGGTAATTTGTTTATTTAATGATCATTTACAGACTTTTGTGTGTTACTGAGCCATGTAAATAAAAATTATCCCCACCTTTGTATCTTTTACTTTTTCTCTTTTAACAGTTGTCATTGTTAAAAATGAGGTACGATTTAGAAGCAACCTCATCCTCGTTTATCAACTTTTTCGCTAATATGTTAAGTCAGAGTTAGTCAAGGAAACACGCTTGTGGTGCAACATGCAATTACCACACATGACCCAAGAGCCCATGCAACAAGTATACACGCATATGTGCTGAATTGTGTACCTACCTTATGAACTAAACTATTAACATGGGAGGTGGCATACCCTAATACAGTCTGGAACCAATTCAACGTTGCACATTGAATTATTGGTATGTGTGAGTAGCGGGCGATAAAGTTTGGTGCTGAATGATGGATTTCATATAAAGGGATATAAAGTACAGGTGTATCTGAATTGATTTGAACTTGAAACTAATATACTTATATTTGCTCTAGAATTATACTATAGTTTGTTGCTTTTACTTTAAATTGCATATACTATACCATAGAACATTATATCGAATACTAAAGTAAAATGCAGGAATTTTAAAGAAATTTATAAAAAAAGAAACCAACGGAGTATTTTTACTAAAATGATGACAGTGTGACATTCTCCATAAAAAAGAAATATTTAAACCTACTAGGTAAGCCGGTAATGGAAAGTGCCAGTATTTGCTCGACTTCATGTGAATCTTGACTTTCACATTCAAAATTAATAATGTATGATGAATCTGATTAATGCAACCTTTGGTTAAATAGTGTCAGGATTGCATACAGGCCAAACCATGAACAAGAACTAGTGCAAATAATCTTTATTAAAAAAAAAGGATTAGAGTCCGATGATAACGTTAACTTTGACATTAGTGTTTTCATAAACTGACTGCTTTTATGACTGACGACGTCCAAAATTGTTCAATATCATTAATAATCTGGTTGATTGATTTTAAATAGTAATAATGAGCACTTTTGTTTAGACCTTTACTACACAGGTGAAAAGTAATTTAAAGATGTGATATTAATCAAAAAATATCCCAAAAAAAGAAAGGATACTAAAGATGTTATCTGGTTGTCAAAGCGCATCATGCTTCAATTTTATAGCCCATGGATTATAACTAAAGTCATTGCCGAGCTTACCTAGACTTGTCACTTTCAACGAAGATAATGTAATAAACTGTAAATAAATGTTTCAATTAGAAATGCAAACCCAGACCTAGACGTTGCGTATTCGTTAATCTAATGAATTCTTAAAGAACAAGAGACCTATATCCTGTGTGGGTAATGTTTGGGAAATGTTAAATGTTTAGAAAAGTCCAAATTTTCCTAGATAGATATTTTCAAATATAGATATAACCAGAATTAAGCGAATCAAAATTCTCATGAGACGAGAGAAATGGGATTTCCGAATAAAATTAGTTTCAATGCGTTTTGTTTGTTAAAAAAGAATAAAGTTCATTTTTTAATTTACGTAGAATCGTTGAACTCTATAAAACAAGTAGAGATATTAAGAACATTAGAAAGTGACTTTCTAAAATGTGATCCCGAAAAAACTATTGTTATCAGTTAGGTAGAGCACTGGTTGTTATATAGGGCGGTATCCTGAGAACTTTTTTAGATGTTCGATGACCGCTGGTTTTTTCGCCTAGGGTGACCTGCAAGCTCATCTGATTTAACACCTGCGGATTTTTGTGTATGAAGTATTCTGAAAATTAAACTATTTTCAAAACTCGTAAATACAAAGTAAAATTTCCTGAGTGTGTAATGTATTGTTCAGAACTTCTAAATAACATAGAGTTGACGGTCGCTACAATTTGTTTAAATAATAAAATTATAGAGCTCTAGGAATGTACCGTCAACATGTTGAACAATTTTTGTAATAATATTTTATAATTTTATTTGTCTCTAATTTATATTAGATATTTAGTTTCCGTAAATCAGATTATTTTTCGTAAAATTTCCTACAAAATATCTTCGTTTGAATATTTAGTTTCATTCATTTTATCAACAAAATATTAGAAACAATAACTATTAAACACAAACTATCAAATTTAGAAACAACCGCAATGGAATTCAAATATCATGGCGTATTTTAGTCTTTTTTTCAAAAAAAATTAATATAAAAGTGTCATTATTTCAAAAATTTTAAAATTCAGGTGTAGGCATGTTAAACGTTATTTGAAAGCCAATTTACTGGGCTTTTCAATTTTGTTCCTTTAAAAACATGCAAATTTGGTCAAATATAAATAAATTAAGTTCAACATGGATTTATATTCATCCTCTATGTTGGAGCGCTAATTTCTTTATGGGAACCTAATATCGAGTTCATTACACTGATGTTAAAAATTCAATTATTTATGACATTGAAGTATGAAATCAAAAAACTACTAAAAACTAAGTAATTGTAAAAAATGATTGATTATGTCAAAAATCGTTATTGATAGATCTAAATGATTTTATTAAAAAAGGTGTTCATTATAAAAATTGCTACAATGAGCTACAATTATGCTACAATTATACAACTATGGAAATTGCCATAGATATCGAAGCAAAAGAGTCCCCCCATAGATTTTTTATGGTAATGGCGAATTTACACGGGCACGGTAGCTTAAGCCAGTAAATAAAGCAAGTGATTAAACATCTGATTTAGTACCTACTTGAGCCGATTGCAAATTTAGTACAAATTTTAATCAACCAGACAGGACGCGATTCTATTTACTGGAGAATCTAGATACACCCGCTACGTAACTTATTTACGCACTAAACACAGATCTTACAGTAACTTATCATTAGTAGTCATTTTAATTTAGGTACAACAGAAAGATGCGGACTAAACCCTGTGTATATAGGCACTAAAATGATTCTTCGCCAAATATAATCATTTGGTTTAGTTACAGGTTTAAGGGGGTATTCTAGTCTAGAATTTTGAAAAATTCGATTTATTTTTTTTACATATTTGTAATCTTTGAACCCTTAAAAAAATATCTTCCAAAGGAAATTTAAAATTCCCCGTATTTAAGGAGATATTACTATTTGACTGAGGCGACAATTATACCTGGTTCTGTAATGGGATAGAAAGAGGGGTACTTACTAATACGGCGTGACGGTAATAAACCTTCTTCTGAAAATAGTCAATTTGAATAGAAGAAACCACACTATACAGTATAAAGCAGGAATTACAGATTAATAAAATGTAAGTATTCCGTATTTTATGAATCTTACCGTGGCAGCTATCTGAAATTTTTATACAAAACTAAAAACGCATTTTTCTCGAAACTACTTTTTTCGAACTGGTTGGCAGAATATCTCGAGTTCTACCAGTCTGATTGATTTGAAATTTGATATGAGGCTTCAGTACTGGCTAGTATGGGCTCTCTATCGTCCCTACTAGCCAGTTGAGCCTTTCAAGTCAAAATAATTTGTTTTACTATGGTTTATACAATAAAAAACTTCAAAAAAAACAGTAAAAAAAAATGTTCAAATAGAGAAATTTTATTTTTTTCTTTATCTTTAGTAAGGACGATAAAGGCATTCTTATTGATTATGAATACATTTTTAGATTTTGATTCCGATGAATAGAAGGACTGCAATCATGTCAACCAGCTCATCCAGATTTTTTGCACAGCCATGTTTGACAGCTCGTAACTCCTTCAATTTGCAATTTTTATATTCAAAATTTTTTTGTGTATTCTTAAAATATTAATAAACACACTTTAAAAAATGAAACTAAAAATGTTTTTGTTTTATCGCTCCCGAAAATAAGCCCAAAATTTCGGTTTCTAGATTAGAATACCCCTTTAAGCTACTGCCTCTGTATAAATTCACCTTAATGCTGAACGACCAACGACAACTAGTCAGAATAAGACATGTAAAATTGAATATCGCAGCAATTTACAAGAAATGCCCACATGGAAATAGCGAAAAGGATAAATAAGACAATACTTAGTTTCAAAGAGTAAGTTACAGATACGTTACTTTAACTCAACCGTGCTGGTCTATAAGTTCGAGTTTCGAATGTTCCACGTTGCCACACGGTCTATAGGATCGAAATTTTAATATAATCTACCACACCAAAATTTTAGCTTGACGCTGTAGACAAATAGGTAAAATACGGTCATTGTTTTAAGTAGAAGAAAAATCTTTATTAATTTCAAAGCAGAAGTAGCACTGCTTAACATTGTCTAATTGTAAGTAGGAAGTAACATAAACTTACAATGAATGCAGATACTTTCTTGGGAAATCAAAAATACTTGATACGAAGAATAACGAAAACTTTACATAAACATTGTCTTAAAAGGACAGTCAAGTTTGTCAAGAGATGATAGCGTAATCCATTGGTTAGCGTTAATAGTGAAAACCCTCACTGTAAGTAACTGTCGAGAAATTTGGAAGATTGATTATTACCAAGAAAACTTTTGTTCTGGTAGCAATTTTATTTTTCCATAAAATGATGCTTCTAGCGACACGGCTTGCATTATAGGAACAGGGACCTTATTGTAGTCAGTTAATAGCCCTGAATGTCATCGAGGCTTTTTAGCATTAAATCATGAAATATTTACATTATCATATCTAACGGACAATATGGCATTTAAGACAAGTAATTCAACAAATATGGAATACTCTCACACTTGAATTATGCAAGGAATTAGTAGAAAGTATGTTAGCCAGAAGGCCAAAGGGGACTTCAGCTATTAGTTCTTTTTAATTTTATAAATATTTCAATATTTATCATTAGTTGTCAGGTGCCATTTCACCCTTTGCATTAATTGTCTTAACATCAGAATAAAAAATAATATATTATCTTCAAACGTTATAATGCACAAAACATTATAATGTCTTGCAAAATATGCCAGGAATGGAACGAATTTGTAGTTAAGAGAAATTTGTACTGAACTAAAACAAATTAAATGTCTACTATAAACACGACATTTTTTTCCAAAACCATTTTTTCATCTCGATATACAGGGTAAGTTGAGAGGAATACTCTAAAATTTTTTAAATATTATTAGCATAAATGATATGTCCATATGATAATAGTTTATTTACATGTTTAATTATTAAATCATAGTTATTATAGTTCAAACGGTGAGACATGTATCACTTTCCAGTTATAGTCAAAACGTCCCCTATGTTGTCCTTTCATTATTTTATACGTATGAGAAAAAGACACAATATTAAAAAGTTATATCTTCTAAGTTAGAACATAATATGTTGTTAGAAAAATCTAATTACTAAAAAAGACAATATTGTATGTATATAAAAAGATGTAATAAATGGATTGATAGGTAATCAGTAGTAACAGTTTCACATCATTCCGCATAGTTTCAGTAATTATTGTTATTGTAGCTCATTTTTTGGCCTTTTTGCAAAAAATAATACCCCAAAGACCTACCTAACAGGTTAGCGTCAGTTCTTTTCAGAGCTATTCGTGTATTTCTTGTGGTTTTCCGTATATTTATTAATTTAATAGTTACTTAGTAAATTTAAATTAATTAATTAATTTAATATTTATTGACATAAACATAATTTGTGTGCCATAAAAAAGTGGCTAAAGCCATGGACGGTATATTTCTATTGTGCTTTGAAAATCTGTCGGCATATAAGCGGAGCAATTCGTCCTCAAAATCTATGTGAATATTTTGAGGAGAAACGGCGGCCCTTTACAGACTCTCTCATCTGTAAAGGAGATAATACCTAAAGTTTTCTATTGTTTGTAGGTCATTTTGAATAACTTTTACTTTAAAGAGTTGCAGTAGCCCTACAGGTGCGTAGGAAAACTACGTATAGGATAAGAAAGAGGAAGGAGAACAATCATGTGCTATCTTCACCTATAAAACACAAACCTCGTCCCATATTAACAACGAAAGATCTAAATGAAACGATAAAAATGGAATATTAATCTCCTGAGGCGAAGCAATAGCCATGACCAAAATTTACAAACTTTATGACTTTTTCCCCCTCGCATTTTCGATTCGATTTATATGAAATTGACGACGTTTAAGCGATGACGCATGGGTCATGTCTCGCCGTTGCAATTGTATTATTGTTTTGTTGCTAAATATTATTTATATTTTGAAGTCGTTATCTAGGAATCTAATTGATTGCAACGAAGGAATATAAAATAAGGAGAGAAAAGAAAAACTTCCTCTTTCGTCTTTATCACTTGGACAGTAAAGATCTAACAAATAATTTATCACGTGTTTTATATGTTTCGCGCTTAATGGGACATAATATGTCCATTAATTACATTATGTGTCCCACGATACTTTTAAAAATTATTGAAGTAATGTAAACACATAACAAAAGTATTGCTAAATGCCCTACTCGTATTCTAGTATTTTCAGATTATTACGATACACAAGATGTTATATTTTACACAAATTTGGCTCTACAAGTCTAGTATAAAGACATCAACAATATCCGGATACATTGCAGTCTCGCACGTTTTTTCTAATTTTCTAACATAAATCTGCTTCAGTGAGTAAATTGTGCTTTCAACTTGAACGGGTAAGATTTTTGAATATAGTTGCTAAAAAATGTTTAATCCATTTACCTGAAAAAATACTGTTTACCTTCTTATGGGACGTATGTGTAAATCTGGATGTTCCTGGTGGGATATACATATGAAGAGTACACAGGAAAAAAGATATTTGTCTATTTTTGTTAATTTTGAGATAATAAATTAATTCAATATGAAAAATTCAGAAAATTTCTCATTACGCTTATAAAGATTCCTATCTTGTTCAAATAAAGTTATAACACTTTTTTATTGTGTTATATTTACTACGAGGGAAGTTTGTAAACTTTATTTTGGCTGTACTTACAAAATATTTTTTTGGACAAAAACTTTTTTTTTCGTGTACTCTTCTTATGTAACCATTTAGTAATGAGTAATTTGTAATTCAGCAGGAAGAGAACTAACTGAGATGGAGTTGATGGAAACAAATGAGCATATATCGGATGAATCGAAAAAAAAGGAAATCGGAAAAATTTTGAAATTTTGAAAATAAGCAATGTTAACCATTAGTGCCCGGGCTATAGGTAAAAACCATTACATATATGTATCGCTAAGAACTAATGGGTTAATGTCTAGTATCATAACAATTTACTTAAAAATGTTAAATCTCGATGAGAAAAAAATCGCCACGAAAGGGTTGCACTCGTAACAATATATTCTACATAGATATGTATTAAAATGATTTTAAAAAACGAAATGTCGATATCAATACATATTTATTTGCTTTAAAGTAGACCCTCGGGATGTTCTAATTCGATCTGTTAAAAAAGCTGCCGCCGATATTCAAGAAAGGTCTAAGGCAATCGAGAGAGTCTTTCATAGATGAATCAGGAAATATTTAGAGGTCAATGGCAGTGTATTTTAAAATTTATTATTAGGATGTTATGATTAAAATAATGATCACCTATGAAAATGTATACTAATTCTATAATTTTAAAACTACTAAAAATTGAATAAAACTTATTTGTTTTTTACTCTTTTTTATGTGTGTGATCATAAAATTTGATGCATTCCTCCCGATATACTCTACATATATTTGGATGTTAGAGTTTATATGCTGCGTACCTATTGTAATCTATCCACTTTCTTTTTTTTATTAATGAAATATCTTTAACATAAAATAAATAAATAAAATGTTATTTTTCATTGTTTGTCTTGAAACTTTCTAAGGAAAAAATGTAAGTGTCGTCTTGCGGTCACCATAAAGAACGCCATTATTTCTTAACTGAAACGATACAAAAAAATGTTGATTTATTCAAACAAGTAGACCGTATAAAATGAAATTTCAAAAAATAACGAGGAGTCTTCCAAAAAAAAAACAATAAAATAATCAAATGTCTTTTTATTTATTTTAACTGTGAAGTTCCTTAAATTCACCATTAAAATATTATAGATTGTTGATGTGTATTGTAGATACTCTTACAATTACATAGTGTAAATGTGCATGCCTAAAATAAATTAAAATTAAAAAAAGACAGTTTAGCTTACCCATTTTTAGACATTTTACCAATTCAAACTCTTAGTTGATAAATGTGCCATGTCTCATTTTTCTAAAAAATTATCTAATGTATTTTTTGAGTACGCCATGTATAGAATTAACCTTCATTTACAAGAAATCCTGTAATTTCGTTCTCCCTTAAGAGTTTCTAGATGCTAAATGTGTCATATCGCTTATAAATACTATACAGTGCTTTCATTTAAAAACGAACCACCCTAAATAACTTTTTGAAGTATGTATTATTTGAAAATTTCCAAAAACACGTCAATTGAGATGTCGAGGGGGAAACTTTTTGAGCTTATTTCCAATTCTCTATCTTCAACCCCTTGAGCAGGGAGTGACTTGCCCCTAAAATCTTAAATGGAATGGGGGGTCGAATGACACCTCATTTTAAAGGTATTTCAAAACTGCATTTAGGGATGTAATTAGATTTTAAATTTATCGATTAGTTTTTGAGAANTGTTATGTCCAATTTAATATTATGTTTTGGTAAATAATCAGGATTTATTGATTTACAAAGCATTTGTCTCAGAATTTATTATTTAGAATTTATTTAGAAAGGTAATCGAGTTGAACGAAGATGAGATGTGTATAAGAGACAGCCAACGCGAAGCCAAATATTAAAAATCGGACTTTATTGAATAATCCCAGTAGGCGGTGCATAGACATTTCTCTTACTCTAAATACCTTAAAACGTGCATTATATGGAACTGTATAATTGTAGCAAAAAGTATGTTTATCCCTAAAAAACTATAAGACTATAGTCATCTTAAATGCGCCACACTGCATGAAATCAAGTAGCTGTATCTCAAAAAGTAGAGCTGCTAGAAAAAAAATCGTATCATTTCTGAAATCAGAGTGCTAAACTTAGTCGAAAACAGTAAAAAAATCTGAAGCAAAAAAAAATTTAATTTGTAAACTAGTGTTATAATTTACTTTTGAAATAAATTAAAAATAAATGAAAATCAAAATAATTTTTTCATAAAACCAGTATAGAAAAGACAACTTTTAATACCTGTAGAGCAGGTTGAAATAGCTGTTGTTCATCCAATCAGTCGTAAGGATCATCCTTTAGAACTGATCTTGGAACTTCAAAAGAAAAAAATTAATTTTGTTCAATTTTTTTTTCTATATTCAATTACTAATTAATTCAAGAAAAAAAAACAAGATCGTTATTAACTTATTAACTGGACTATCAGAGAAGACTATCTGAAACCTCTTGAGGTGACGTTATACTTTCTCGAGTTGGAAAAATCAATTTTTGAAAAAGTCCTATTGGAAAATATCATATTTTTTCGAAAATTTCAGAGAAAAATTAGAAATACTTTCAAAGTTATAGACGATTATAGAGACAAGGGTAAATCAATCGCGCGGCATCCCAGCCTACATTTTTGCCATTTTCAAAAATTGTTGCTTTTATTGTTAAAGAGGCGAAAGAACCCTTGAAAATGAGGTGAACGAGGAGTCCGAAGGAATATTGTATGCAACAGGCATTGCTAATTGTATGTAAGTAGCTTTTATATGTAAAAATTTGATTGAAGAAAAACGGGTTTAAAATTTTAACAAACATTTTTGCAATCGGCGTGCATGATAACTAAAAATCAGTTAACTAATTGGTCTGGAATTTTAATATGTTCTCCTACACAACAATGGCCTCAGGCCACAAACTAGAATAAATAAGATTGGTTCATTTTTTCCCTTCTCTTTTACGGTTAACGGTTTTCTTACGAAAAAAATGCTATTTTTGAGACCACCAACTTTAGAGGTAGGTCATTTTGCGAATTTTTGCTTAAACAAAATAACTGTAGTTTATCTTGAGATCATAGTCATACTTTTTCTAAAGTTATTTTATTTTTTGTTTTTGACATTCCAGTGAGCTGCAATAGTGCACGCCAACCGATGCCAATTTTCAAAACGGTTTCAATGAGACCGTAAGAAACTCCTATTAAAAATAGTTTCCAAATTATGATTAGTTTTTTTTGTATTGGATTGCTTGAAATATATCGTCGGTACAATGTCAATGTGTAAATTTTCAGTTTGGAGAAAATGAAGGTTGAATATTTCCATCTGTCATAAAACAAATAAAAAAAATAATAATAAATGCAGCGTAGGGTGTACTACTTGAAGTACACATTTGTTTTTTTTAATAAAAATTTTGAAGATTTTTACGTATACTAGTGTGCTTAGGTGAGAAAAGTCAAATTTGCATATTCGTGACTGATATTGTACCGACGATATGTATTTAAAAAAAATTATGAATTAAAAAAATATTTTTTTGAATGACTGTTCAGGCCTATAAAAATGACTGAAATTTTCGACTGAGAAAGTATAATATCCCTTAAGTCCGTCGATTTTTATTGGAAGAAAGATACATTTTTTTATTCATGTTATTTTCCAAACTTACCTAGCGAGGGTTTTCATTTTATGTCTATTATCAAACTATATGCAGAGCGATTCAGAGGCAAATCTACATACGTAATAGCAGATAAAGTACTTAAAATTATCTATACCTTATATTTTGAACACTTGCTATAAACTGTTAATGTAGACAGTATTGTCCTTATGTATTTTTTGATTGATTTCTTAAGCCTTGTTATCATTTCAGATTTTCTATCAATAAAATAAGTTTTGTTTTGCCATGCAATTTCACTATCAAATTTCAGCTCTTCATCGTACAGTGTTTTCTTTAAACCGTCATATCTCTTAATTGGGCTTAAAGCAATTTATGAAGGGCAATTTTTTTTGTATAATTCTAAATAAGAAATCATATTGGTGTTGAATTGTCAAAAAAGTTAAAGGATGCAAATCCGTAATTTCTTTTTTTTTATTTTATTGATTTAGTCTAGATGTTAGATCATCTATCTCATTACCTATTTAGCGCAAAAGAGGTTAATTAAGAATCGAGCAATTTTTGCCTACCACATGGTTTCGGGCGCTACTTGTTTTATCAGGCTAAACAAGAAAAGCCCCACTGATGTCCTGTGACCGCTAATTTAGTAATGAAACATTAAATTCTATTAGTGGATTTATCGACACAAAATAAAGATTGGACAGTGTGATGACTGCAATTGTCAGGGAAGCCGGGTGACTTATCTAAAATAAAAGAGGAAGAAAACTAAAGAAAGACGTGAGGGGTCGTCTTAGATCTATAACTTATCTTAATTTCTATTTGCCAAGAACGGAACTAGTTCGGATGGATTCAATGATCTAGCAGGGTGGTGCTGGTCGTCCCTGTGTAGTGGAAGAAAAATCTGGTCCCCGGGGAAGGTCCCTAATTAATTAAGGTTGCTATGAAGACATGTCCCACATGAGCCAACTCCAGGAAAAATACATACCTCTTAATTTGAGGGAATATACGGGAAAATATAATGTTTGACAACCAATGCCCTTTTAACACTACCTAGATTGTGCACTTAAATAAGAGGATGATCAAGGCAAACGAATATTAACGTAAAATAAAAATAAATTTACAAAAGGCCTCAACCTCCTAGTCGCACCGCAGGATCAAAAATGCCCTTAAGGAACCGGAACTTGAATTAAAACTAAAATGACTTAAGTCACCACGACCCCTATGTGTGACAATTAAACACTAGCTTAAGGAACCTAATTTAAATAACAATTAATAAAATTTTACATGGGATTAAATCCAAAAATTTCTTAACGTGATCTCTCAACATATTTGGTCAGCAATTAAAATCATGAGATTTACGAAAATCAATTAACAAAAATTACTAATTACCGGGGCGATACTTCCGCTCCCGGAGTGACCCTGACCTAATCCGGTCATTCTACACTTTTAATCGTGCGCATTAAGGGTAATTCGCGACAACGGTACTGTCAAACAGGTAAACACAAAAGTGATGTTACATGCACTTCTAGGAACAACAAACCACTTTGATTTGCAAAGAAATCCCGGTAATTACCCATTTATTTCAATTAAAATTAGACCATGACAAGGATACAAAATTATATTAAATGAATGTAGCGTTCCCTCCGGTTCCGTATGCTTATCGTTGAAATTATTTTTGGCTAATACTGTAAAATAGTACCCTTATTAATAATAAATCGTACATGAAGGGGCATCGCTGTATCTCGAAGGGCTCCTGAAATATTAAAAACCAATTCTCGGGGGCCACCCTTAAAAGATCGTAGCTCCCTTAGGGAGCTTTTGCAGACTCATGTTTATACCAACTTTTTTCCTATTTTTGAACGTAAAATCGATCCTAAAATTTTTTTCCCATTTGATATACCACCTGTATATGCTGAGTCAATCTCAATTCGTAGCTAGGATATCGGACGTTTTATATTTTCTTAAGCAATAAATTTATAGTGGCAACTTTTGACTTATTCTGTCTATGGGATAAGCAAATTAAATTTTGTACATACCTCTGTCGTATTATACAGGGTGTGAAAGTTTTATTAGTAAATTTAAAATTCATTAATATCTTCAAAACCAAAAAATATTCAAAAATCACTGTTATAATTCAGTTCGAAAGAGAAATGAACAATTGATTTTTCCCGGTTTATAATACAATTTTCGATTAAATTCGCGAAATGTAATTTACCTTTTCAATTAAGATTGGCGTAAAATATCGTGCATGTAGATGATTTTTATTTTTTCACTCAAAAATTCATTAAAATTATTTAAATTATTATTATTATACTACCTTGCGTGCAAAAAAAACGGCCCACCAAAAAAATTGCTAAAATGAAAAATTAATTTTTTCGCTATCCACTGGTCAGATTTTGATGTTTTTTTTTTCAATTGTAGCTCTGTTATGGGTGAATGTCAGGTAGAGAGGAGATGTCCAAAAAATAAAATCTTCATATTGTACAGGGCGTTCAAACAATGCAATGTTTTTTTATTAAAGTTTAACGTATTCTGTGGGCAATACCAGGTGGCTCAAGCATTCAAAAACTATACAGTCATGTAACCTGATGTCTAATGAGTATTTTGTTTTTTTAAAAATCAATTTATCTTGGATCCTTCCAGAGATATTCAATTTTTTAACACTTCTTACATTTTATGCATTGACNCATTAAATTTTATCTACGCAATGAGAGGATCCCCCTCCAACCCCTCTAAAATTAAGGTTTCATTATTTTTGAAGCAAGAAATGACTGGAGCGCTTAAAAAAACAAGGGTGTCTAAATTTTGAGTAAATATGATCCGCAATTGTGGTCAAAATTTGAGATGATCGATTTTTGCCGCACAACTTAGAATGACTGTAGTTTGGAGGGGGTGCATTTTAAAATACATATTTATAGGAAAAAAAAGTCTTATTTTGATCACATATATACGCTCTTAAAATATGAAATTAAATTAAATTAAATTTGGAATCACCCTGTATATGGTTTTCTCTAAGAAACCTTAGGTGATGGGACGATTTTATATATCAATATTAATTGAATGAATAGTGATGTATCATCACTACATACTGTAATCCCAGTGAAAATTTTTTTTTTGTTGCACAGTGTAATTTTCAAACGTACTATTTTGTCTCAATAATAAAGTAGTTATCAAAAAATATCTAATCAATTGAAAATTACAAATAAGAGACGAATTTACCATTAAGGTCTGTTTTCTTTTCCGTTTTTCCTGTCATTTACAATGTATCCCAAATTGATCTGGATTGTATTGCCTTCTCAGTTAATAGGACGGACTTAATAGGAAGATGGACAAATGGTCAAATGAAGACCAACTACTGGGTTAGTTAAAAGTATGGAAACGGGCTAATATCTCAAAAACCTTTGAGGCTAAATTAACTAAATTTCATACATGGGGGTTTGAAATTATACTCGATTCAATTGTGATATCTGCGACATTTCCAAGTTTTTACTTTTGTCCCTAAAAACACTAACTTTGTTTTTTTAAATAGAAACACATAGTTTTCATTTCATTTTTGAATTCGGATTCAAATTCTAAGTATGTTTCGTGTAGCATGTCCTATACCCAAACTCAATAGTTACCAAGAAATTTATAATTGAACATACCAATAACTAAAACTGTACATGACAATAACTGAGGTCCTGAGTATTTGTGGTGAAAATCCTCGGGCGAGGATACTTAGTTTTTTAATGCAAACATTTTTTTATAGTTATCTTTTATTTTCGCGGCCACCTAAAAAAACAAAAAAATTAAAAAAAATATATGAAGAAGAAAGCAAAAGATAACTATCAAAAAATGTTTACTTTGAAAAAACTAAGTTTACGTGTCCAAGGATTTTGGCCACAAATGCTCAGGGCCTCAGTTACTGATATGTATAGTCTTAGTTATTGGTCTGTTCAATCGTGAGTTTCTCGGTAACTGTTGAGTTTTGGTATAGGACATGCTACACGAAACATACTTAAAATTTGAATTCGAATTCAAAAATGAAATGAAAAATATGTGTTTCTATTTTAAAAACAAAGTTGGAGTTTTTAGGTAAAAAAGTAAAAACTTGGCAACACCACAGATATCACAGTTGAATTGTGCATAATTTCAAACCATCATATATCAAGTTTCGTTAATCTAGCCTCAAAGGTTTTTGAGGTATTAGCTCGTTTCCATACTTTTACCTAACCCAGAATATTTTTAAAACTAATTTAATCACTAAAATATGTTTGAGAATATCAATTGAGGCGTTCTGTCGTAAAACATGTTAAGTGACAATACACACAATTTTTATATTTCTACATCAAAATCTTATTAAGTGCTTATATTACAGATTTCAAAGTTCTAATTCGCCTTTTTGCTCATGTATGCCATTAGCTGCGGATATCAAAACAATGTTAAGTAACAATAATTTTATTTTATGAGTATAAAACCTGTCAACTGCGTCAATTGTATTTAACGCGTCCTGTGTTTTATTCCGTGTAGAGGCTAAATATGTCCGAGTATAAAGATGTTTCATCGCCTAAGAATTCATTTAAGGGTTCAGATTTTGACAACAATTGTAGAAGAACCTGTTAAGTGGCAATTTTTTCTACTTTTCTTCTTGCCATAAGTTTCCAAAAAATTTAATTTAGTCATATTAATTATGACTAAATAACTATAATTATTATTGTTTCTAGATTAGTTTGCATAATTAATGATATTTTAAATCATTTTGATTAGTGTCCGATAATGTAGGTACACATTTTTTTTCTTCATTTTAAATTAATTTTCGCTTTTCTAAAAATGTTTACTTTTGTCATTTAACATGTTTTACGACTGAATACCTCAATTGATTATTGAGTCAAATTTAAACTCTAACAGATTTTTAATTATGATTCATGACTACAGAACATCCGCAACTCTGAAGAGAGTTCTTCCTGATGAATTTAGACAGATTTGATATTAATAGGTTGACAGCCCGGCAAATAATATTTTAAAAGTTCAACAGATGATACTCCTCGATTTTTATTTAAGAAAATTTATTAGAAACAAATTTATGATTTTGATCCATCCGAAAATTGAAATGTTCTATAAAATAGACAGCTTTTAGCTGAAATCAATCGTTATAGTTCCTGGATTGAAATTAACTGTTGTGAATAAATGTCTGACTTTACTTGATAGAGATAACTAGAAGAAAGACAGTTATGTTTTTTAATTCTGACATTGTGTTTTATCCTTACTTTTGATGAGGAGTTATTTATTTAAGAAACTTTAGTTTAGTTTAGTTAGTTTAGTGAAGACGTAAATGGATAAAGGAGTCTTATCAAATTTTCCATATTTTTAATAAATTGACATTAAAGTTATAGGTATAACATCTCCAGTATGTGTGTTATGACACATTTAGAATCTAAAAATTTTCATGGGACAACGTAACTAAAGGATTTTCTTTAACTGACGGGTAAATCTATACATGGGTTACTCAAAAAATGTATTAAATCATTTTTCAGGAAAATGCGACACGACACTTTTATAGACTTGTATTTTATTAATTTTTTTTAATTTTCAATTGTGATCGTCTGAGATTGATGGGAAAAAGACTTGAAGTTGATACGATTTGAAGTGTTTAAGATTAGTCTGGCACTCAGGACTTTTTTTCTATTATTCAGTGTTGGCGTTTTGAGTATTTTTTTTAACTTTGAAATAAAATTCCACCATACCAAAGTTTTTTTGATTGGAATAATTTAATGCTATTTTACATTAAATATTTCTAATACAATAACACACTTATTAAACAATAAGCAGTTAAATGACAATTTCTCATGAAATATTCGCTTCGATAATCTTTTTTTTTATATTCATGGTAACGACTTTTTATTACAACGAGATGAAATACATGGCCTATGACAAAAAAATTAACTGGTGTTGTATATGGTAGAAAAGCATTTTTGAAATTCCATTCAAAAATTGAAAAATTCAATATGGTGTTCATAAGAAAAGTGAAAGTAGACATCAAAATTTTAAAAACTAATAATGTATGATATTTTTTTTTCACATCATTAAATTCGCCTTTTCATTTTTTTTATGATGTAAGATTTTGAAAACTATCAGACTTAAGATGCAGAAATTAAAAATGCAACTTTTTAGTTTTTCTTAATGTTTTCAAAAATGGAAAGAGCCAATATAATATATTTTTCATATATTATGTGAAAATCGGTTTAAATTACGCTTGAAATTCTCTAAACCTTTTTCCATTTAATTATTCTTTTATCTTTCCAATTAACTGAGATGGCAATAGAGTTTAGATCAATCGAATTTCGACGAAGTACTTTATCTCTTGGCATACGTACTACATCCTTGTCCTTCTTTCTTTCTTTCCATTATTAAAAAAAATTCTCGGACACGTCAATTTTAGTTTTTGGCTAAAGTTTCTTTGATGGTAAATTAATGTATACAGAATAGTCCAAAAACAAGTTATGACCACCAACTTCATTTTATCAAATGGAAACATGTATTTTTTGTGTCATTTTTTATTATATTTATTTTTATATTTTTTTTAAAGCGAAAACTTGTGGGGAATCTCTAGACATTAATTTGAGGCAAAAAGTTCAAGTAATGTAGAGTCTTAAAATGGTTCGTTACAGAGATACCTTAAATATAATAAGCCAAAATCCCATGTCCAAAGACATAACTTATTTTTTTATTCGCAAACGGTACATCCTATGAAAAAAAATGCAAGACTTCTTTTTTTTGACAATTGACGCGGAATTTCAAAAACATCAATTTGGCCAAAATCCGGTAGCGTACTACATTTATTGCCCCTTCCGGGCGCTGCTAGTCAAACTGAAAAAATATATTAGGACTTCTAAAAAATTAATTTTTCTGTGATACTGGCGTATACCAGAACTCGAGCAGATATCCTAAAACGTATTTGAGATAAACATTTTTTTAGGTAACCGGTTCTTTTTGCCGGTCAGTTTATTTCCAAAAAAATGAACAAAAAAATTTCTTAAAACACCCTGTATCTCCGTAACGAAGAGTTTGTTGAAACATAGTTGTGATAAGAAAATCGTTACATTTTGATCATTCCTATATAATCCTCAATTATTCGTGCTAAACCTTGAAACACACTGTATATGCTAATTATTATTATTTATAAAGTGATTATAGACCTATTTCGAGCACCTTTTGTTAACGTGAACTTTTCGCTAGAGTGAACAGGCGGGGTTTCATTTAGTTCATGTTATCGCGACTCTACAGTATATTTCAATCGTGAATTTCTCGGTAACTGTTGAGTTTAGGTATAGGACATTGTACATACATGAAATATTCTTAGAAGTTGAAATGAATTTAGAAATGAAATAAAAAATAGGTGTTTCCATTTGAAAAAATGAAGTTGGTTGGAAAAACTAAAACTAACTAAAACTAAAAGCGACTTGTCCGAGCGTTTTTTTTTAATAAACTCCTGAATTTCAAATGAATTTATGCAGAACTTTCCAACCTTACTATATCAAGATGTTTATGAAATAAAATAAAATGATAGGGACTGCAATTTTTTGACAAGAAATGATATATTATGCCAGTCAAATGAAAACCGAACACCGATCTTAAAACAAATTCCTAGCAAAAATTGACAATATTGTTGTTACGTAAGGACACTGGCATCTGTAGACTGGGAGAAATGTATGTACTATAGTGAAAATACACAAATCTACACAAATTTTTCGTTATTGCTTTGAAGATAAGGGTAATGAAAAATGTGTTCATCTAGCATTGGAAATGAAGGTAACCAAAGAAGAGCAGAGAGGTGTGGTTCGTTTTTTGATGGTTGAGGGTGTAGGAACATGCGAAATTCATTGTCGCATGAACCACTGTCGCTCTATGCTCTTCTTTTCTTGCCTCGTTTCCAATGCGAGCGAATTTTTCACTACACTCAAGTTCAAAGCAATAACGAAAAATCTGTGTGGATCTGTGCGTTTTCACTGTATATTTCTTCCAACCTACAGGTCCTAGTATCAATAGGTAACAACAGTATTGCCAATTTTTGCGACTGACCTAATAATTCAAGATCACGAATATTGGAGTTGTACATATTACACTTCCAATGCAATAGAGACACAACTCGAAAATTCGAATTTTTTTGGGATGGATGTTTGAAAAATTTGAGCGCTCTTATAAAATTCAAAGTCTTAGAATTTGAAGATGCTATAGAAATTTCCCCATTCGATCCAAAAACGTCCGTTGTTAAAAAAATATATTATTACATCTATCATTTTTTTATTATAGGTAAATAAAACGAAAATAACAATTTTCGAGTTATAAACTCTATTATATTGGTGGTATGATGTAAAAAAAATTATTAATTTTTTGTACCAAATTATAGTACTTCATTTAATATGTATTTTAATAATTAGTTCTTCCAAAATATATCAATGGGGTTGATGTGAAGGACTTCATATCTGAATGATAGTTATTCCTCAATTATGTTGCATTTATTCAGAAATAACCATTTTCAGTTATGTCATTGTTGCAACAAAAGAGCAATACGTTTGTAATTTTATTATAAAGTCGTTTCAAATAAAAAAAAAGTTTTAAACTCATTTTATTTGTGGAACGAATCACAAGATGCCAGTAAAAATCAATTCAATTTATGAAAATAAACTTCTGACAATATTTGCATATAAAAGAAAAAAAAGTGAAATAACAGTAATTTGAACTTGGACGATTTTTTTTATGTCATATTCAAATTTGCATCGATTCGGATTGAAAACAAAAACCCACAACTGCCGAAATTCATAGTTAAATATTAAGTGAAAGCGTACGCGAATCAAGGGCGTCTGCGATCATAGCCTAATAATAATAATAAAAAAACAATTTCACTTAATCAATAGCCGATCATTACATCATATGAAATCCAGATCATGGTATAAATTATTCAAAATAACATAATATTCGTGTGCGCGCGATACTCCATTGCGCCAGATTTTTGGATTATGTAAAGTGATTTTGTAAAAAAAGGAACGTGCTTAATTTACTTAATTTATTAAAATTGGTCCGTTTAAACATATAACAATTTCTCACGTTCTTTGAGAAAGAACATGCAATTAATATATATAAAAAAAACAAAATATGATAGAAAGTCCTCCCTCGAAAGGTGCTTTTGTCAATTGTTTTCAAATGGACTCTCATTTGTTTCCTTTCACACAAGATATATTATAAATTTTGTGAAATGCAGCCTTGGTACTAAAACAACTCAGTAGGCGAGGAACGAATTTTCAAAGCACTCTTGATTACTCTGCTAATAGAACAAAAGACTTTCATACAACAAATGTAAAATCTGATCAAGCATCTTTGGTTATTTCGACATAGCTTTAGAAACAATTGAATAATAATTAAGAAAAGGAACAAATGCATACAACGTTTATATTTTGTTTTTCGTATAAAAATCGACCTTCTTGCATCGACTTCGACCTTTACCCAACATATTACGGATATTATTTATATTTAAATCTAGAAGGCTAATTATTAACACCGGTAATTGTTCACGGCCGACCATAATAAATACGATAAAGCGATTTGATTACTTTTATTCGTTTTATTTAAACGTCAGTTTGTTAGACTGATTATTACATTATTATTTCAACAAGGAATGTTAGTTACAATGTGTTAAGTATTTTAGGAAAACAGCATTGATCTTGTTGTTAAAAAACTGTCTAATTTGGATATTTAAGAAAATCGCTCAAGAAATTGTTAGTTTTGAAAAAAATTCAATTTTTAGACTTTTCTAATTTATCAATTCAGTTTTTACATTCCATGCTCGTTTAATTAAAATCCAACTTTGGTCAACGCAATAATTAACTGTAATTAACTGTAATGTATCGTAAGTATTTTTCCGGTGATCAGTTAAATCATTTAATTCACTAAAAACCTAGTCATGAATAAAACAATATGAAATTTATAGGTTTTGTACTTGCTTATGATAATAAAGATATTATACTATTTATGAAAGATAATATAATATAAA
Organism: Hypothenemus hampei; assembly: GCA_013372445.1. Lineage (NCBI taxonomy): Eukaryota > Metazoa > Arthropoda > Insecta > Coleoptera > Curculionidae > Hypothenemus > Hypothenemus hampei. The sequence continues at coordinate 106,569 of JABRWK010000140.1, read as the reverse complement.
TTCTGGCTTAAAGTGAGACAAATATAACTAAAACTAAAAGAAAATAGCCATAACGAGTTCTATTTAAATAAATATGAACTCTATATCTTCATTTAAATACATTTTTTAAAAATATTTAATTACCCCTCTTGTTTTTTGGTTCATTTCTTTTAAAACGATTGCGCCAAATATTAAGTGAAGAATCTCTGTTGTCAATGTTTCGCACTCTCACCTAACAAACTGGGTTCAGTTCCAGCTTTATAATCGGACAAACCGGACAAACGTCCGTTGTAGCAATATATTTTTGATAGGTAGTATTTTCTCTGGAAGTATCACTTTTATTTAGCATTTGCGACAGTCGCAGTACCTTTTTTAAATATATGTTGATATCGTAGATCATATGGGGGCAGCAATTTACTTTTTTCTCCTGGACGACCCAACTGTCCGAGCCGGCCCTGCTTGGTTACAAAAAATTTCTCATTTTTCGACTTTTGAGGACCAAAAATGTTTGTGAATGAACTCTGATTCTAAGCAATGAAGGGCTTTATGTCGTTAATATTTTTTCCTAACTACATGTATGAGAAACGTGCATCTGGATTATGATACTGTTACGAGACCAGCTGTTTCAAATAACTAAAATTGTTTATGATTAATCTGATAAAAAAAGAAAAACTTCACAAACTACTAGAGCCGAATGTGAACTGGTCATTAAATTTAGTAAACTAAATAATGTAACAATACATATCAAGGATGTTAAAGTATCTATCCAACAGCTCAGATTTTCTGTCTTGTGATATCTGTTGTACATATGTATTTTCAAGTCAAGAGTTCTTTAAAGAGAGTGTGTACACCGGTTCATGAAACGATAGGATAAATAATGTTGTCGAAATGGTGGATGCGTCAGCTGTCATTAATATTAAAAATATCACCAGTTATTTTCAATCACTTATAGTCTGTTCTTGAGCTTTTGGTCTGTCATTGAAAACTATTCTGGTTCAGCACTAGTGAAATGAATGAGATGTGAAATGTGCCAAAAAATGTCACGTTGGTTTTTTTTGTTTGAGAAAAGTCATGAGTGACCGAATTTACTTTCATTAATTTAATTTTTGAAATACCCAATAAATAAATACAGAGTTCTCTAAAAACTTAATAAAAGACTAAATTCAATTAATAAAATTAAATTCAAAATTGTCACTAATGACTTTTTCCCAAAATGCATGAAAAAAATAAAATAAAAGAAACTTCGACATGACTCTTTTCGTTATTTTTTTGTCTTTCATGACGTCAATGCCAAAAGTTCAAAAACAGACTATACCATTGATATTAGCAAAAAAGTTGAACTTGCAGTACAGATTTTATGAAAAATAACATACCCTACTCAGGATAGAAGTCCATTATTATGGCAATTTCCATCCTTCCGTTCTTAATGTACTCATCTTTTCAATTTTCCGTTTATTTTGAAATTTCAACATTTTTTTGACATATTAAAATATAAAAAACAGTCTGAATTTTTTTTAATGGAATGGTTTGCTGAAATGTTTTTAATAGGTATAATTAAATTGTACATGTACGAACAGGTTTTTTTATCTAATATACTAGATCATAAACTATCTATTTTATATCAAATTCCATTTAAATGCGAGCCCTAACAACTAACTGTTCAGACAATACAGGGTGTTTGATAAATAATGGACCATACTCTAACGGCATACTACTGAGACCAAAAGAAATTGATTTGCCTTAACATACCTTAGTGTCAAAATTCATAATAACAAAAATATATTGTGTCAAACATTAAATTTAATTTTACTTTTTTATTATTTTCTCTCAAATAACATGAAACAATTTCACAAAACTTAATAAATAGGGGTTTTTTGTTACTCATATGCGCAACCCAAATGATTGCAGATTTTACATTATTCGTAAAGGACATTAATCCATCGTATTTTTCTTGCCTCACACTATAGGTATGTTTTGGTTTTCACATTTCCATATTTTCTAGATAAAAGTTATACTTTGTAAATGTCACTAAACGCAACCGTTGTCAAGAAAAACGCTTTTAACAGTCATGAAGACCTTGTGTGATAAAATGATATAATTATCTATTTTACTTTTTATTCTAAAAAAGAAGAAAATAACGTTTCAAAGTTGAAAAAATATTTGTTTTTGGTCAAAAGAGATTACGATATGTTGTCAAAATTGTAAAAAAAAATTGAAAAAAATTTGGTAAACTTAGCCAATTGTTTTCGATTCACTCTGATAATTTGCATGCATCATTAACTTTAGATGCGTTTTTATCGGAAACCATGGCTTTTAATTAATAATAAGGTATACCTACCTACTATTTTTAAGTAGAAAAGATGGGCAGAAAGATTTCTCGAGTGCAAAGTGACATACACCATGCCACAAAAAAATTGTAGGGGTTTAAAGAAGTTCTAATCGTCAATGGAATTTATTATTATAACTTTGACACCCTATATTTCAGTTATTCCCAACTTGGGTACTAAGATATGTTGGGCTAAATCAATTTATTTTAATCCTAGTATGAAGCTGTTGCAGCTTGGCTCATTATTTAACGAACACCCTGTATATTTACAATATAAAGAAATATGCTGCAATCTTTAAAGAAAGTGATTCTCATTTACAAAAACTATACAAATAATAGTTGCAACACACTCAAGAGTCGAACAAGAAGGGTGACCCGGATTTATTTAAACAAATAATTTAATTGTAATGACAATTGAATAAAACCTACAAAATATTTTGGCAAATAAATATTCGAACGTTTATTACATACATGCAGAAAAACCAGTATGCTCTGGAAATAACAATTGAATGATATTATACAGAGTGTTTCAAAATCATCGGATCAACCCTCAGTTAGTGGTAAAGAACATTCAACAGAGAAAAAATATGCGAAAAAAAACTTATGAGATGCAGAGTTTAAGAGATAAAAATGTTTAAATGTGAGCAGAAATGGCAACTCGGCGGAGTAATTTATAACAAGGACAGTACTCAATAATAACATAATAATAATAATAATAATAATAATAGAGTTCGGAGGCAATGGCGAATGCAAACAGTGCAAACGGTGCCCATCATCATGTCGTCAACTGGAGTCGTCCCAAAAAGTCTACTCAGGAATATCAAGGAACTGGGACTGAAGAAAAACCTTTACCAACCTATGCAGAAGTCAGTGCTCCTGTCAACAGCCCGTACCGTCCGGAAATTCTTAGGAGATCCATCATCATGGACCCGACAACCTGGAAAGGGTCACAGAGCTTAATCCTTCTGGTATCTTTGATGCCTGGGATGAGTGAAATTTGCCCTGAGAGAGAGTGTGAAAGCCATTCGACTAAGTCATATATATAATAATAATAATATGTCGTGAACAAATTCGCCTAAATTTTTTTTTAGCAATTATTTACTTGTTTGATATGTCCTATCCCTAACCGAGAGTTGATGCTTTTGAAACGCCTTGTATATAAGTTCGTCCATTTTTTTGAGTTTATGGTAAATTTTAAAGTTTCACCATCAATTTTTGACAAAAATACGCCAAGTGGCGCGACTACTAAAAAATAGGTTCTTAGTAGGAATACAGATGGAAAATCCATGAAAAAATTCTTCTTCTTATGGCACCCTCTTCTTCCGTAGGCGATCCAAATAGCTAACGTGATTCTAGAAGCAGCCATACGGAAGATGTCAACCGATGAACAACCAAATCATCTTCGGATGTCCCTCAACCAAAAATTCTGGCGTCTGTCGACAGACCTCTTGCCCTGGACCTCATAAAAAAATTGTTGAAGAATTAAACAATTGAAAACATACTATACATATAATTGAATACTTAAGTGGATTAAGGTGTTTGCCATATTTTCAATTTTTCGAAAAAAATTACATTAATTTTTTTATGTAACATATACAGTATGTGCGACATGCTTCATTTAGCAACCAAACACTCCCAGAGGACAACGAAACTAGAGGATTTGAACTGATGGTTAAATTTATATATAGGACAAAAAATATATTAGAGAATTTTTTTTATGTTACAAAATTTTACTGACCTATGTCTTCAATTAAAGTATACAAAGAGACAAGTAGCGTAAATATTTGCAGAAAAAGTTTTGGTGGGCCGTTAATGCTGAAAATTGGAATACAAAAATTTCTTGTCATAATTTGCAAGTGCCAAGGAAGATTTACTGTGAGAAAAATAACTGCTGTTTACGATCAAGAAAAACAGGCATTAATATGTATGTTCTAGGTATGTTGTTAATGAATTCATAAAGCGGGTTATGGTTTTTACAAAAGTAATATATTCATAGAGACAAATTGAATCGGTATCGAAAGTTCATTATCAAAGGTCCTACTTCTGTACAGGTAAATGAAAAACAAATGCTGCGGAAGTCACAGAAAAAAATTGTCTAATTTGGACTAAATTGAAAGTAGTTGAACAAGTGGATACTCGTAAGCGCGAAATAAGAATAACGAATGAAGCCTTTCACAAGGATTGCTTAAAGCGGACGATAAAATTCTCACAAAGCGTTATAATTTGGGGGTGTATTTTATCAAATGGTGTGGGAAAGTTAGAATTTATTAATGGGAGAGCTGTTAATGGAGAAAAATTTCTAAATATCTTAGAAAAATCCAGAAGACTTGGATTTTTTTACTCCGAAGAGGAGACGTTACGGGCTGTGAAATCACTTTCAAACTATATTTTGTCTGAACACTTATTTGCCAAGATATTTTGTAGGTTTTCTTCAATTGTCATTGCAATTAAGTTGTATTTGTTTAATAAATTTGTGTCACTCATTTTGTTCGACTCTTGAACGTGTTGCAACTATTATTTGCATAGTTTGAGTAAATGAGAATCACTTTCTTTAAAGGTTGTAGTATATTTTTGAAAAATATTTTCTCCTCCGAATATTTAGTTCTTAGGGCTTGTAGATATTCATACCATTTAATTATAGACTATTAAATAATTTATATAAATAAAACAATATAATACTTTTTGGAAATTTTTTCTTTTTATCTAAAACTGATATTGTGAAAAATTGAGACGCCTAAGCGATTTTTGTATAAAACAATATAAAAAATCACAAGTAAACATTGACAGTCTAAATTAATTTAAAAAAATAGATAGCAATTGTTAGTAGGTATAGAAAAAACTTTATGGAAAGGAAAGAAAAGAAAAATAATAAATATTAAAGAAGAAAAGAGTATTAAAAAAATCAAGAAACGAAACAAGAAAATGAAAAAGACTGAGGAAATGTGGTAACAGCACAAGAACTAAAGCAACCCTAAAAGTTATTTAAAAATATCCAAAACTAATATCGTGCAACGGTGCTGAATTCCCTTGAGGTAAAGCATAATCTTTACTTAATTGGTCTAAAATTGATCCTCCACTTTGTCTGCCGTTCAATTGGGGTGTCGGTCTGTACTGGGGTGCGGGAGCAAATGATTGTGTTGGAGGTGCAGGTCTAAAATAGTCCCGTTTTCACATTTATAAAATTGATTTGTTTTAAATTCCGTACCTAGAAGGAGGTAGATCAAAAGTGCTTGTTAACCTTGGCGACGGTCTTGCATTAGGAAATCCTACTGTGACGTCCTGTTCAACCGGCGCGGGTGCAGCATTTGCAAAAGCGGCAGGCCTAGGCGGAGTAGGTCTTGCTGAAAATGATTGTTGTTCTCTGCCACTAGCAGGAGACGATGGAAAATCGAAGGAGAAAGTCGAAGCTGGTTGCTGGGTTCTGGGAGCGGGTTGAAAACTTTGTGGTGGTGAATATTCGACAGGAGCTGGTCTAGGTACGGGCCTTGGAGCGGAGAATTCATAATTACTTGTAGCAATTGGTCGAGGTCTGAAAAAATGATTACAAAAAAGTTCTTAATTAAATTTTTTACCTCGTGATTGGAGGTTGAGCTCTCGCAGGAGGTTCATTAATTTGGTCATAATCGGCAGAAAATTCAGGTAAAAGATTTCCATTTTTATCAGTAGTTTCATCGACTAAAGTAGGTGGAGGTACTGTAATCCCTTCCCCTGCAGGTGCGAATCCATGTTTAGTAGCTCCATATTCAATAACTCTAACTTTTCCAACATCATCAACATAACCATATTTTCCTTTCACTTCTCCAGTTGGTAACTTTGTTTCAATTTTGAAGGAACCATCAGCAGACTCATATCCGTACGTATAGGAACCATCTTCGTTGTGCCTGTAAAGTATCCAAGAATTGTCGAACATTCTTAATATCTTATACTACCTATCGATTTGTTTAATTATTGCCACAGGAGTGGGCTTAGGAGCATTTGATGGACCCGAATACCCTGGCTGGATTCTTGTTGGAGCGGGTCTGGGGGCGTAGTCGAAATCTTGTGCCCAAACATTAGCAGCCAATAAAAGTACCACCACCTAAAATTTCAAAATTTCCACTTGATTTTGTTTTCTTAAATGTCAAAACAAAGATAGGCCAATTTCTGGACACCCGATTATCTTAACAATGTTGCCTGAGGGTTATACCGGTTAATCGGTACATCGACATTGAAATAACTGGGCGTGCCCGGCTGGCTATATTTCACACTATATTTAACGGAAACCACTTACTTGGCAAATTTTCTGAAACGTTTTTTCATACTTAATTAATGTTTAAGTAGTCGTTGTGAAGGTTAACACTACCACCAATTAAAAAAGTTAGATAGTACTTATAGTATTTTTGAGAAGATAATCACCTATAGGTTTGAACTTTGACGTTTATCCAGCGCATGCAACATTTTGTCAGTGTATAAATAAAAAAATTCTAGGTTTCCTGTTATAAAAATCAAATGATAAACAACTTTTTAAAATGGTTCCGTCTAAATATTATATATTATTTTTAATTGTTATATTTTATACAATATATAACAGAATTTTGAGCGGTTTCTCAATGGGCGAGGTCATAAAGGACCTTCACCAACTAAATAAAAAGCACTTGAACCAGTTCTTTTTGTGTCTATGGTATCTATTCATCATCTCAGAAACTCATCTTATGAAGAAAAATATATTTATTTTACGTAATCAAAATAAGAATACTCACGTATTGTTTAAACATGTTTAATCGGTGGCACTTGATTAATACTAAAGTGGCGCTAGGGTCGTACTTTTCCTTTTTATAATTGCGCCAGTGGTTAAAGTGGTACCAGAAGAAGGGGACAAGGTCCCGGAGGTTTTTAAAGCTGGTTGTCACTGAGAAAACGACTCACACACATATTCGTGACTGTTATTTTGTGTCTTATTGAAATGGAGGTGAAATTTTGGTACTGTTTGATGTTATCATACTGTTACAATATAATCTTACGCCTTACGACAGTGAAAATTTCGTCGCCTCAGAAGGTTTTTGAAAAGAATTCTTCATAATAAACATATGCCATAAAAAGAAAATAGTTTTTCTTTGTACTTACTTTTGTTTTCAGACTCTAAAGAGATTTAATTTACTTATGGAGGACCCTATGTATTATTAAATTACTAAAATTCATGAAGTATATCCTAATTACCTTCACCATTTTGTATAGATTTAACATTAACATTGAATATAATTCATCAACACCCTCGTATATATAGGTACCACCAAAAGGAATGCGTTATGACGCAACCATTCAGGGTGTAGCCGACTTACAGACCTTGATTGCCACGATTAAAACAAACTAGATCTAGTTTTTCTTGAATAAACAATCGTTTCCTCATTCAACAGTACCTGTTGGTACCATTTTTCAGTTAAAATAAAACTAAATCGTTTAAATTAAGAAAACAACTTTTTTATTTTAAATACTAAAATATCAATAATTAATAATCAGTTCAAAAACAATAAACGATTACTATGAAACTATTTACAAATAGTACCGTTTCAAGTACCAAAACCTATCTACGATAATTGACTGTATAACTCCCACTCCAAATGTCGACGTTCTGAGCCGGATGTCCTTGGAATGCGTTGTAATTAGGATAAGCGGGAGGTGATGGATTCCAATGTGATCTTTGAGGTGCCGGGTTGTATTGTGGTACCGGATTATACTGTGGTACTGGTGGATTATTTATCCTATTATTATAGTAATCGTTATTATATTGGGGAGGGTTATAATAACTCTGTGGAGTATAGGTTTGGAATGTTGGTCGATAAGGTGTTGGAGATGGTTGTCTGGGAACGTAATTCGGATCGTTCTTGTAATATATTGAGGGATCTTCGCGGTACTGCCCATCATCTTCTTCGTTTGGTCCTAAAGGACGCTGCGCATCAGGATTGTGAGTTAATGTGGGTGGTGCCACCTAGGAAAGCATGTGATTTTGCTATAATGAATAAGAAATATAATGGTACGTACGGTGACATCAGTTCCTGTTGGTTCAAAACCTCTCTTACTAGCTCCGTATTCAATTTCACGTAATTTTCCTGTATCATCAATGTACCCATATTTTCCATATACTTCTCCAGTTGGGTATTTGGTTTCGATTTTATAGGTACCATCAGCATTTTCATAGCTAACAAATTACAAAAAAATAACTCGACATAATTTGAAACCCATACCCTTACCCATAACTGTAAGAACCATCTTCATTTAAGCGATCGATTTGCTTTAAAATTGGAACCGGAGTGGTATACTGACGCTGATCGTATCCCGTTTGCTGGTACCTATTCGATTGGGCTAATGAACACCCAAAAACAGCAAGAACAAAAAGACAGAATGTCTAACAAAATTTCACTGGGTTAGTTTTCTACGTTATACAAATGAAACAAAGGTACTCACATGAATTTTCATGTTTACGGTAATACTTCAATAGTGGTACCATATACAAGACAACAGCCACGCCTTAGACACCATACCGCTGCTTTTATACCACAATCTCCCCACGTTATCCTCCACAAGGTTAGTTACCGATTTTCTTTTGTCCGATCAGAAAAATTTTAGACCCGTAATCAAACCAGCTACATCGACCAGACATTACTAAAAGACGTCTTGATAATTTTCAATAACTTTCAAGCACGTACCAGACTATGAAAACTAACTTAATTAAGGCATGATCGGAGTGCGAAATATTAGCAGACCACACCTCAAAAAAGACCAAAGTCGATTTGTCAATAGGACTTTCTTTTATATGTTAGGAATTTGTAATATATCCAGAAGGCAGGGTTTAGTCATTTTTTTAAGAATGCGATTCTTGAAATTGTTTGGGTAGGACTCTTTCTGATAACTAGGAAATTTTTTTATTACTGAGACCTGTTGCGCTTGGACCTGCATACCTGGACGACTTCCCCTTAAGGTGTTTTTATACAGATTTTGTTTCAATTACATATGTTGGTCAAGGTGATCTTTTTTTTTTTCATTCAAGACGATCGGGCATAGGATATAATAATAAAAACAAGTTATGATCGTTATCTACAAAAAGTCTTTATTACATCTACGAACTATACAACAGTATTATTTATTATTAATATTAACAAAGAACGTTATTAACAAATAAATACTAAGTAAAGAGAAATATATATTTGTCTTTTGGTAAAATTTTGAAATTTTCTTTTTTCACACTGGCAACATCGCATTCATTCCACGGTCAGTCAGTCATTCCCACGAACAAATTAGTATCCCAATTTCTTCAATGCCTTCAGGTCTACGTCCTTGTAATAATCCTCGCTAAAAAAAATCACATATTTTGTGAGGGATTTCCACATGAATATGCTCAGCAGATAATTTTGTTTACATGACATAACAATAAAAAATGTTTAATACAGAACAGTATTGCATTCTAACAAAGGTCAAATTTATCCGTTTGGCCTTATTGAATAAAATTTCCTACATCTCATTAATTTACCATTACGTTAACGTTACTTAATATCGTGTTACGATAAAATTGAATAGAATTTAAGCAGATCATATGGAACAGACTATATTCTATTTACATTGGGCTTGATTCGGGTTCAAAATAAAATTTTACATTCACTAATAAATGTTTAGCATATTAACACGTTGAGTGCCACGAGGGCATCAATGACCAGCTTTAAGTTTACATAAGTATATGTTACAAAAGCAATGAAAAATTAATATGGTATTTAACGTGCTAAATGTGTAAGTCATGTTCCCAGTTCCTTCTCTTTTGTTGTTAAAAAATCGTAAGTGAAAATTAATAAATAAATTGAATTCAGTGAAGTGACATGCATATAAACAGTGTAGTTAAGATGACACATACCGAAAGAAATAGAAATATGTATTAATAATGCGAATAACAAGGTGAAGGACAAGGAAAAGCAAAAACACTCTTATTTTGAAAAATTAATTTAATTTTTATTTATCCCCACTTTTTTCAATTAAACACAATTTTGTACCGACGATGCATTCAAACGGACCATCTATATGAGATTTTTTACATAAATAAACATATTTATTACAATCTATATGTCTTTTGTCTTAACGGCGACATCTGTTGTCGCCCCAATATAATGTAATTATTGCAAAATGAGAGAAAATTGTCATGACACTGACCAAATAATATGTACATAACAAAATATGATACAGTCTATTTAGTTGGAAGGTTCGGGGGCGTTACTACGGGGTGCGGACGGCCTGGGCGCGGCCTTACTTTTCGGGGCGGGGTTGGCCCTTTGTGAGCCACTCGTCTGCAAACCAGCCAATAATTCGCTCTTGCGGATACTCTTCAGGTCCAAGTCACCATAATAGTCTTCACTGAAATTTGTTGTTTTCGTTTTTGCAATTCAATTGGGAATTTGATTGGGTAATGTGGGAGGAGTTATTTAGTTTGTTACAAAAATAACAAATGTTATGTACAAAAAGGTGCCAATGTTAGTTATAAAGTGAAAGACGTGTGAAAGAGAAAGAAGAACGTTCTTACCATCCAGGGACGTCTTCAGGGTCTTCACAGTTACCAGTACCATCTGCATCACCAATTTTGAATACTGTACCAATCGGACACCCATATTCACGCGCCTGTCCTGTAAGAACAAATGTTAAATTGCTCTTTTTAAAAACTATTTATTAAGAATACCTTCTAAACAAATGTAATATTTTCGGCAGTCATCGGGATGAGCGTGTCTGGAGAATGAACCTGTGTTACTGACCTCCCCATTGGCTGGACACGTGAATCCCCCCGCTACTTCTGAAATTTGTTAAGTATATCGTTCGTCAAAAGCATTTTGATTGGCTCGTTTTTTGTTTTTAACATTAAAAATTCGTCATGCGTCAATGTGCAAGAAATTGAAAAGAGAGGGAGAGAAGAAGAAGAAGAAGAAGAAGAAGAAGAGAGAGAGAGAGAGAAAGTGTTTTGGTCATGGCTAGTAGAGGCAAATATTAATAATAATTGCGTGTTAAAATACAAATTATGAAAAGAGAAAAGAAAAAAAGAGAAAAAAAGGAGCCATGCATGTGTAAAATCATAATAAAACTAGGAATGTTAAGACGCTGACCTTCGTTCTTGCACTCGGGCACTTGATCCGCCCACATGCAAACCCGTGCTTCCCTATCATAGGCCAGTCCAGGAGAACACTGGTATCTACAGGAAAAACGCTTTTTAACAATTTAATTTCAAAATGTATAATGACTAACGTACCTGGAGGCTTCTCCGTTCCAACAGTTCCAGAAAACATCACATTTCGCTTCGTCTGCGAAAATACCGTACAACCTTTCACAGTGGGCGGTGGACACTGGAGGCTCTAAAATATATAATGAAAGAAATTGTAATTTCCCTTAGGTTCATGACATTCAAAATAATGAAATTTTTAAATTGGAACCACCTTAAACTCTGCGGTCGTAAGGAATTTTATATAAAATTAAAATTGAATCCGTTCGAAAGTAAATAAATGCGGTTTAATTGAATTTTTTAACTTCTACAAGTGAATAAAACACACTTTTCAATGTCATCTAGGAGCAAAAACACTGTAATAAATGCATAAATTTCATACCGAACCAAATCCAAGTTTTAAAAAGTTTTTTTTTAATATTTTCGGTATGATAATAGAGTAACTATGACACAACGATTCCAAAAAGGACGTATCAATGCAGAAATTGACAACTTGAAGAAATTTATGAGAAATGAGGGAGAGTTACGTAGAAAATATTTTCTACATTAATTTCCGTATACGCAATTTGTTCGTATGAAGTGCCCATTTCAATTAGAATCTATTCCATGCAAATATTGTGAGAACTGCTGAAATTATTGAAGATATTAGAAAAAAAAACATATAAAAATGTAAATTTCCAATTCAACTGAATGACTACAAATTATTTCACTTTCACAGAATAAATAAATATTGTTATAGAATACGTTCCATGTGATAACATCAGTAGTAATGAATTGAAATAGAGTTCGTTCCATATGACTAGTTTGAAAAAACAAGTGTGTTTTATTAAAATATGACTGTGTTATGTCATAGATATATTCAAACCCATACACACACAATCTTAGCCTACTTTGACAAAATTTCACCGATTATCTTATTAAAATTCAATACGAACAACCAGATTTGGTTATTTAATCGTGGAGAGCGACGACAATTGCGTAAATTTGCGACCGGTTTGTTACTCGTAGTCACAATTTTAACGTCAAAATTGTCGTTTTTTTTGTTTGTTACACTAACTTACCCAATTCGGAACGATCGCCACAATCGACGTTGTGAATGTAATCACAATTTTCTGTCAAATATTTCGGGTCGCTTGCATCAAATGCCAACCCATTGCCGCACGTTTTCAATTCGGCGACATTGTTATCGCATTTCCAGTATTTGTCGCAGGAACGGGTGTGCGGATAAAAGCCGAAATCATCGGGACATTTGAAACTCTCCTGACCGGTCACTGCAAATGATAATAACAAAAACAAAATGTTAATGTTGTAAAACAACCGGTTTTTAAAAAACCACTTTCTATTTCTCGAAAATGTCAAACGCGCGCGCATTTATTCGTTAAAATTAACATCGACAGCACCCATGGAAGTTGGAACAATGGCATCAATAATTGGGATCCACCCTTAATTGAAACAATTGTCACTTGTTGCATAAGAAAACAATAAAACCCGCGCACACGCTTGAAGAAATGCACAAACCAAGAATGCCATGGACAATTAAGAATGAGCTGGCGCATCAAATATTGATGCAATTGTCATTAGAAAAAAAGATCATAGCTAACATTTTTAAAATAATTAACGTCATTGGGTGAAAGGTATTGCAAGTGAAATAACGCCTCTTTTCTGACGTTGTCTTACTTTCCAATACGAATTATAATTAAAAGAAACAAATTACTAAGAATAAAAATCAGATTTAATTGAAAAAAAAAATGAAAATGCAAAAAAGAGCCAATCGTCCATAACATTACAATTGTTTTAATAATGACACATTCCGTCACTTGTCTCAAACAAAAAACAAAACTTACCCCCATATGAACAGTAGGCGACGATTAATAAAGCAACGGAACACACGACGTGATTGTGATTTTTGATCATCATGGTAGATCACAAATAATACAACGGACGATCACTAAGCGCGAACCGGACCTGCCAACGGGTTTTATAGCGGGTCGCCCTTCCTTCGTCGCCACCAGCCGCGATTTTTGTTCAAGACGTACATACATATATTTACTAGGCGACCATTACGTTTATATCTAAAGCCTTAAGTCAGCCTAAAGCCCAACCTCCCCCACCCCTTGGAGACGTTAGGTGCATTTGTCAATTGTCACAAGTTGAATAAAAAATTAAAGTTGACTTCCCAAACAAATCCCAAACAAAAAAAATTAGCACATGGGTTGCATAAGCTAAATCGATGATGAAGATGATGATGATGATGATGATGGGTGAAAGTGATTTTAAGATGGAGGCGCATCTTGAGCGCTAATAATTTGTTAAGTAATGCTATCGGTGCCTTCGCGGTGACATCATAACAGGCCTTTTGAGCGATTGTTTCAATTTAAATATCAATTGTTTAATTTTTGTAATAGAGGTGGAACCGTTAGAATTGAGGAGGCACCGCGTTAATATTGGACGAGCCTATAAAATATTAATAAATATTCAAAAGAAATTGACTTTTCTTTTTGGCGCGGCAAAGTCGTAGTCACTTTTCTTGACCTAAAATTGACAAGTGACAGATGGGTGACCTTAAAGGTTGCGTGCGATAAAGAATGAGAAAACTAAATGAGGAGGGAGAAAAAGAAATACACTGTATGTGCTGAGGATGGCGGTTCACTTTCACTTTAATGACCGCGCCCAAACCCAAGCAGGGCATATCATTGGCTTTTTTTCTAATAATTTAATATTGTCATCAAATTTATGTTAGAAGCGAAGAACCCGGCCTCCTGGACTAATTACAAGGATTTGGATCAAGGCAGGCCATGATGATGTCGATGATAATGGTATTAATAATAAACAAAAGGGTGCGGTCAAGTGCATAGGCTTCTTGGATTTGAAAATCTCATGGGTACCACCTTGGTACCAACCCAACCGCATTTTTTTCTTTCGTTTTAGCTTAAATGACTCAATCTTATTAGTAATAGTAATCCAGTTTCTTGATGTTTCTTTAAATGCGATGTTGCCAATAGTCGGGACGGTAATTTTATTTTAAGACTTCTTGCAACAAAATTTCTATGTATTATTCACATTCCGTGAATTATTTCAAACAATCTGACCTACCTGTTCGGGTTAGCCTTGGTATTTTCTAGTAGTACTACCCATAAGTACTACCGGCTTGCTTATAATATGCATGAACGAAATTCCTTTCTTTTCTTAATTTATTCTTTATGACCTAACAATGCACGTTTAAAGACATTTTTTCAGACGCAGCACATTTTATTCAAGTACACATTTTTTAACAATAAGAGGAAGAATTGGAATTATATCAGAGTTAGAATGGACATACACAGTTGTCACGTTTTAATAATTATCATGAATTTTCGGAAAAGTAAAATTTTTTCACCTTCTATGTTTGATTTATTATTTTATTTTCTATTGTTAACTGTTAAGAATTAGTTATAATCGATTTAAAACAAGTTCTTTAACGACTATAACTGCATTCCATTAAAGTTTGTTGTTTCCGAGCGTCATATGTAGATTTACAAAAATTAAACTAATCACTAACTACCCAGAAGGTACATAACTAGTTAAATGATTAACCTTGTTCGATCATACCAAACCGTTCTTAATTAAGTAACCTACAAAATGATAATTTCTAGGGTTTGAAGCAGTTATATAACAGTTAAATGTACATTTGGGCCCGCACAGTTACGAAAATCTAGTACAAATCACCTATTTTAGTTTATAGACGTACCAGCCACAAGAAACGAGTTTTTACAAATAGAACATCTCAAAATCAAAGAGTTTTTATTAATAATGCTTCAATCTATGGAAACCATCGAATTGGCTCTTTATAAAAAAACTCAAAGGTTTCCTAGAGACCCGTTACCAGTGTCGATCACGTCTTCCAGGGAACTCAGAGGATGTGCTTCAGGTACGTGATGTCCTGTTATCAAAAAGGTTGTTAACCCTCTACATGTGAAAAAACAATATTAACACGCAACACGGAGGTGTTAATTGGACAAAGTGCCCATATGGACCTCCAGAAAAGTGAAAGTAATCGGACTTTCACCCGATCTTGTTTTACTATTCCATCGTAATAATAGGTATTAAAGTGCGTTTTGATCGGTTGCACGTTTAACTCTGAAAATAAAACGTTTTTGGAATGGTATCGGGAGGTGTTTTCTACTATAATTCCGTCCACCATTTTGTATAGAAATTATATAAATTTAAGTTAAGAAAATGGAAAACCCAGGAAAAAAACTAATTTTTTAATTATCCCAAAAACCTTGATGGTTTCGACTAAAACACTACACATCGATGTATTATCCGATAAGTGACTAAAATCGGAAGAATGCTTTAAAGCTCTCTACGTAACTACGAAGACATGTACAATAAAGAAATATATTGCCTTTTTAAAGGTTTATGCCTCAAGATATCTTGCGCTAGTAGGTAACACTGTCACTATCTCTTAACAAATGTCTGTTTTTACAGTTAGCTTATATGAATATCACTGTGGATGGTTTATTATAAAGAAGTAGCAAACATGGCTCTACCATATTTTCCTCCTTTTTATAATCTTTAGATTCAATTGGCCTATTAGAATGAAAAAGAACAAGCAGAAATGTAATAAATGTAATTTGGCCAATTTAGCTTTTTATGTTTTTTTTTATATCAAAGCCCTTCCATTGGCTCGATGATTATTTCGTTTTAGGGTCATTACCCTTATACCAATTTTCGTCGAATGACTATACTCCTGTGCGAACTGTAAGATCGTTTCATAGAATTACTGAAAAAGCACTTACAAATTTGTCAAAAATTATTTTTTACAAAATTAATCATTTTCAACCAGATTTAAGACTAGTGATAGACATCATCGGTATCATTATTTTCTGACCATCTTCGTAAATCTAAATTTATTAGTGTTCACCAATTTGTCTGAAAGTCATTCCTACATATACGGTGTCCCAGAAATACTTAACCAAAATGGTATCGTGATATTCCTTTTGGTAAAATATTACTATTTGGTTCAACACTTACTTGGAAAAAGTGTCGCGTTTGGGCAGCATTAATGGTCAAAGTTCTTCAAAACGAAACATGTTTCTTGTTATACCTAGAGAATTCTTCAATGCTTTTCAGTGAATCTCGCCATGTAGTTATTCATTAGTATATTAGAGCTTATTTTGATGTGTCATTCATGTCCACCAGCAATGCGCAAGCGGTAAGTTTTTGGTCATTTTCGTACACGAATGGCTTGAACTCTTTACTGGGCGCCTATATCCAAATGATTTTTTTCATTGTGATACATTGACTCTTTACACAGGTTTTCGAACGTTTAATAAGAAATTAAATAAATTGAGTATGTAAATGAAGACGAACAATAGATGCACAGAAAAATTTTTAAAAATCATAATAACTTCGAATCATAGAAAGTGTTCGTCCACCATTTTAAAGTTTGTTTTACAAATTATTAGAGAGGGAGTTGTTACAGACCAAATTTATTTAAATTACAATTGAACGTTGGAGAAAAGAAAATAATTTTTATTCTGTGTAAAATGGTATCCGTACGAACAATTTCTAGGGGATTGAAAATGTGAATAAAGAGCCAGTGTATTGTCATGAAAAAATTAATTGGATGTAGGCGTCCGGTACGAAATACTGGTAATACTTGAATGAAGATAGTCAAAAACTTACCAATTGTACGTTGCGGATAGACACGAGCGATACATCAAAACAAGCCCTGTACCAATACATAAATGCACAGTGAGTTTCATTGAAATCTCTTAAGATATAACAAATTCTTCAGATATAATAAAAAACGTATTTTTTTTCAAGAACTTTGACCATCAAAATAAACGAAACACATTTAAAAGTAAGTGTTGAGCTAAATGATAATGTTTTGACCCAAAGTATATCATGATACCATTGAAGTCATGCATTTCTTGGACACTCTGTATAATGAAAATGAAATATTTTTGAAATAAAATTCAATACAGATTGTTTGCAAACTATATATTTATTTTATTTTTAAGATTTGTTTAACCACCTTAAAAGACTTAAGTGATTAAAACGAAAACACTTTAACAAAAGTTGAATATTAAGAGAAATATGATTATTGTTACAATTTACGGTTTAACACTTTTTTATATAATTTTATTTTTAAGGGATGATTAACCACTTTAAAATAAGATCGTTAAATCCAAAACGCCTTAACAAAAGTTGCATAATAAAAGAGATGTGATTTTGATAAGAAATTCGTAGATACGCTTAAAGAGAAAATAATAATAAATAAGAAGATATCTCTAGTTAAGGTGTTTTTAGGTTTAATCGCCTTCTTGGAAGGTGGTTAATCACTCCATAAAAATAAAATCGATAGTTCGCAAACCCCCTATATAATTTAGCTTCTAGCAAAGTAAAAGAATACTTAGGTGGTAGTACATTGCCTATTTGACCATGTAATGCATATATCATTTAGCCGTCAATTGAACCTAGATGGCGCTTAAATGATCATTTTAGTTTACATTGATTTAAATATTTCTCAACACGGATATTTGATTTTAAATAAAGTTTTACATTTAATTTAGAAAATCGTGATGCAATATGAAATAGTAAAGTAGTGTTTTTACTTCTAACGGGTATTTAACTAAATCTTTAGCCATCTATGGGTCGAATTTTTTTCTTAAATATTAAAAAATGTATGCAACTGAAAATTAATCAAAGTAACAATTATAAACCTACATAGATATGCAGGTTAAAAAGAAATTATCAGTTTAAACAATTTTATTATAAATAATTCACTTTGTAATTTTGAAGGAACAACGGTTTCAATATTGTTATTGATTATCACAGAGACATTATACATATGTATGTATAATTAAGGCATATACGTCATTTTATAAAAAACTAAAATTATTTGGTAAAATATCGGTATATTAGCATGTGACCTGAAAGTTACACGGGCCCACAGACGGTTAAAAATTAAAATTAAAAAAGCACTGTTTACTTAAGGTACGGTAGAAATGATGTTTCTAAAATTATGTTAACAACATTTTTGACCAACACAAAACAGAACAAATAAAAATTAAAAGACATTGCGCGTGGGTTTGAAATATTAATTTAAAAAACAGGCAAAGCAGGTATTTTTCGACGTAAAACCATAAAAACTATCTAAAATGCAAATACGAAATGTCGTCGCATTAATAAGAAAAGTGTCTAATTCCACTTTAATATTAATAATTAATAGAATCATTTTTTAACATCATATATTGGAATACCAATACCGCACTTGCAAGAATCGTGCAAAACGAAACCGTGTAAAATGAGACGAGACATAGCATTTCTACATGCAACAAATGAGCATGCGATTGAGGTTTTGAAAAGTAAGTGTTAGATAACTTTTAATCGACCATTTAAAAGATGACATTCATTAATAAGACGCTCTTTTAATTCATAAATGGTATAACACACAACAATCAAAATAAAAGCCAAAACGATTTTATTGTTTTCATTTAAAAGCTCTGTGAATTGTGTACCATAGAAGTCAAGGGATGAGTGTACTTATCCCCACAGTTTTCTTTAAACTTGATAAAACCCTAATTGCGCAGGTGGAAACAATATATTACTAGTCTAGTCAATATACAAGTTGATTTTGAGTAGCGTTTTTGAAACTAAAAACTTCACATTGAATGCTAAATGTAATACGCCCCAACGAGTAAAATAGGGAAGGCAGAGATAGAAATTTTTATTCTCAACTAGGTGAAACTATGAGGTTGGTAAAGAAAGGAAAACTAACTCTTGTCATGGGCGACTAATGCCCAAGTCGGAAACAGAATGGAGAATGAGGCTGTCAGGAAATACGGATTAGACTAGACGAAACAAATTCATCCAATTTTCTGTCAAAAATCTTCTGCTCACTACCAACATTTTCTTCAAATATCAGCTAAGTCGCTTATACATTCAGAAGTATTTTGTTAACACAAACAGAAGGATTGTGAGAAATGAAGTTTACTTTATATTTATTAGTATCAGCCGTGTTGAGAAAATATATGGCAATAGTGAAAATGTATCCGGGGCCGATGTTGATAGCGAGTATAGAATAGTAGTTGTTGCAGACTTCAAAATGTGGCGACCTATTGAAACCAAAAAGCCTAAACCGACAAAAACGCTGGACATCAGAAAAGTTCAGAACCTTTGAAGATGCAAACTAGAATAAGAACTCAAGGAATTATTGAGGTCAGATCAGTTGGCTGTAGAAGCATCACAGGATAGTTTAAAGAACATCGTAAGAACGATATTGATTCGAGAAACCGGGGCATTCACCACAAGAGCAAAGCAAGGATGGATGACCATGGAAATCCTGGATTATATGAAAATAATAAAATAGAAAAAAACAAAATATATGTCATGTATGCGTAAATAAATAGCTAAATCCGACGCAAATGCAGACATGTAGAAGAATCATGAATGTCTAGCAATTGCAATAAAATTGAAACATTTCAAGCAAAGTACTACCTATTTAATGTGTAGAGAAAGTAAAGAAAATGCTCAGTCGAGCTCAGAAACATTGATTAGCGTACCTGTGGAATGCTGACAATGAGAGAATTCTGTAAATAGAAGATCAACTTCAAACTAGGAAAAATTGCATGGGAACTCTTGCAATTTTAGGCAACAATAGATAGGGTACACCATCTTAATCAGATTATAATTTGAACAATAATGACCCAGTAATCACAAAACACAAAGTGATCCATGCAATAAATCATCACTCAAGGTTTTCCTCAGAATAGTACAGAGCAGAATCTACAGAAAGTATGACTGTCTGTTGGGCGAGATACAGTTCGCTTCAGATTCGGAAATATGAATGTTAATATGTTTGCTTGCTTTATGATTATAAAATGACTTTTAATTATCTTAAACATCTTAGGACGATAGAAATCCTGAGGTAAACTGCCACTGACGGGAGCAAAATACAAGTAACATCAAACTTCCATTAGCAAAAACTGGAGAAGTCCAATTAGAGACCGGATCACCAGTAGCTGTACAAAACAGAGAGAGAGCGATAGGAATGTATCTTGTCACCTTTGCTCTTTAACGTCTACTTGGAGACTATGTAATTATATCAACAATGAAAAAAATGATAGAAGCTTTTGAAATATACCTCTATCGGCGCAGCTTGCTCATTTCCTGAACTCAAAGAGGCAACAAGGTTAAAGTCCTACGAATCATGGGTAAAAAGAACGAATGCTTACAATCAAATAGCGAACAACCTGCTATATTAGACGCTATATAAATAACGAGGGGAGAAAAATATAAATATCATGGTTGAGGGACATCGGGAGATAATTCGAGTGCATTTTTATAGATGTTTTTCGCACGGCCGTATGTAAAACAACGTTGGCTATGTTGATTGCCAACCTTCAAAAGGAGACGACGCTTTAAGATGAAAATCATCTCCTGTATAATCTAAGTGGACAAGACGTCCAACGCCATACGTCTGTCTAAATATTCTTCTTCCGTGGTCCTATTAATACATTCATAATCCAAAAGTCAAAAGTTAGTGTTTGTTGCATAAAGATAAGCAAACCGTGAACCTTTTTCTGCAATAATTCTTTATGATTCTTCAAGCCCAAGGGAATGGTTTGGGAAAACCATCTGCAGAATTTAGGAATTCGTAAACATCACGGTTTATTTTGTTGTAATGCCGAATTTACGCATTTCAAACATTAGTTATCCATAGCAGTTACCGATAAAAAGTTATTGAGTTAAGACTAAATGTAATTTCGGCAACTGTTACAAATATCTATAGGCTATACGAAACTCAAACTATTTCACTGTTGCATGCCATCATTTTGAAAGTCAATGGTGTTACTGTTCTGTTGGGTAATGACGAAAACTGGCCGATGCAAACATAAACAATAGAAAATGTAATATCGAACATGACATCTGGTACGTATGCTCAGGGTGGCCAATATTCTTACTGGAATTGAAATTAAATTCTTACAAGAAAATTCTCGTTTTAAGGATATAAAAATTGGCAACGAAATTACGTGATTTATAATGTACAACAATTTTCATTTTGTACAGTCCACATATAAAAACTACTTGCTTGCAAGCCTATTTCTAATCGATACCTATGTAAATCGTTTATCAAAACTGATAGGTACATACAGTCAATCAAAAAGGTCTCCATACATTACCTGCAGTCTATACAATTTGTTCATTAAATTTAACTACTCAATCGGAACTATAAAAAAGCATAAATAATTGAAGCTTTATTAGGACAAAATTTAATAAAAAAATATCTACAAAATGTTTATTGAAATTTTGCATTATAAAAATATATACCTGTACATATGTGTTGTAAAAATTACCTAAAAAATCTTTATGTACATAGGATATTCATTGGAAAAACTCTTTTATAGTCACAAGTCAGTTTCAATTAATCAATTTGACCTGATTTATTAAATAGAAATCAAATAAATGATTTTTGGTCCTATTGTTTAATGTAGGCCCATTGTAAGAAATTTTGCAATGAAATTATAAAACACTTATAAAAACCAGTAAATGAATCTTTAAAAAATGGAGTTCACATCGAAAAGTTATAATTAATTTGTTGAAAAATGGAAAATCATTAAAAAACACCACCAGCTGAAAATATTTTAGTGCAATAATTGCACACCAGCATAAACCAGACCGTTTAAATATACAGGGTGTAAGGAGGTTATATTGGAAGAATTTTAAGATAAAATGTTTAATATGAGTTCGCTAATGCACCGTTTTTGAGATACAGGGTGTCAAAAAAACTTTTTTTTGTATTTTGGAAATATTTCAGGAACCGTTTAAGATACTGAACTCAGTTTTTGTCATTAAACCTGGAATCACAAGGTGAAGTTAATGGAACTAAACTGCGTTTCATAAGTTAAAGATATAAGAAATTTGTATTTTATTAAGACTATAATTTTTCCACATCCATAGTCCGATTTGAATGATTTTTTGGTCAATCGTAACTCTATTATGGGCAAATATCCTGCAACGAGGATATGCCTAAAAAATAAAATTAACATACAATACAGGGCGTGTATTGTATGTAGTGTCACGTTTTTTCATGAAAGTTTAATGTTTTCTATGGGCAATACCAGGTGGCTGAGACATATTAAAAATTATAGTGATGTAGCCTGATGTCTCCTGAGTATTTTATTTTTTTAATTATCCATTTATCTTGAACTATTCCAGAGATATCCAATATTTAACAATTTCTTGCATTTTATACATTAACAATGAATATCTCCTCAACAACTGACCGAATTAGAATGATTTTTTGTCAATCGTAGCCTTGTTATGCATGAATTTGCGGTAGCAATGAGATGTCCAAAAAATAAACTTATTATACAGGCCGTATAAATAGTGTTATGTTTTTTTTCATCAAAGTTTAATGTCTTCTGTGGGCAATAGCAAGTGGTTGAGGCGTACAAAAACTATAGAGTGGATTAGCCTTGTGTCTCCTGCGTATTCTGCTTTCTTAATGGTTAATTTATTTTGAACTCTAAAGCACGTGAGATGAGACATCTTTGATATTCATTGTCAATGTATAAAATGCAAGAAATTGTTAAAAATTAGATATCTCTGGAATGGTTCAAGATAAATGGATAATTAAAAAAATAAAATACTCAGGAGGCATCAGGCTACATCACTATAATTTATAATATGCCTCAGCCACCTGGTATTGCCCATGGAAAACGTTAAACTTTGATGGAAAAACGTAACACTATTTACACGGCCTGTATTGTATGTTGATTTTATTTTTTGGGCATCTACGTGCTGTAGGATATTCAGCCATAATAGAACTATGATTGACCAAAAAATTATTCAAATCAAACTACTGATTTGGAAAAATTATAGTCTTAATAAAATATAAATTTTAGTAATATCCTTAACTTATGAAACGCAGTTTATAAGTTATGATGGCGTCTCTCATATAAAATGATCAACTTTTAAGTCTATTTCGTAAAAAAGGCTACCAAAAAGTCGTGAGATTATTTTAAGAATGGACATATTGCAATCTGTCGGTCATAGGTGACACCAACTTGTAGTTCTAGGATTAATATTAGCTACGTTTTAAGAGCTAATCCCATTTTTCTTAATATGCTAGTGCTATAGGTTTTAGGGTTACGTGAGGTTGTTTTGCTCTTCATTGTTACAACACTGGGAAAATTGGCATTTTCAAAGCACATTTTAAACCCCCAATATTTTGTACACAAAAAGGGATTCTTGGTCAAAAATTCTAATGCGAACTGTTTACGAAAAAAATGGCATTTTATGATAAACAACGTGAAAAAATAGCAACACAATCAAAAAAATATTAAAGTTTTTAATTTTTAATTTTAGTATTTCCTGTAATATTTAAAATAAAGTTTGGATGCAAGCTTATCAAAAACATATAACAGGAAAAAGTCCTACACTTCAGGAACTATTTGCAAGAAATGGTGAGCCTTTATCAGAGTATAGGTGTGATAAAATCAATTTAAAGAGTTCTAAATAATTAATACTTTATTTATGTTCTCTTACATTCGACTTATTTGATTTATTTCCATTTCTCCAACTAATCACCACTTTTTTACTATATGTTTAGTTTCCATTAATATTGGTTTGACCCGAGTATTGACACAATTATTTCTTGCGTAAATCGCTGACAAATCTATACACTCTAGACAACATCATTTACTTATCGCAACATGTGCTTCAAAATGTTGCAATAATTTTAAATCGGCACTGTAATTGGGCCACAACGTAGGCTTCTTAGATTATGGAAAACAGTATTCTTTAGTGAGGAAACGAAAACCAGATTTTTTTAGATCTGATGGCATCACTGATTTGACAAAAAGCCGACCAACCCAAATATAGGTTGATTGACCGGATTTAAACATTAAATTGTTAATAGGCAGATCAGTTTTCCTATTATGAACCGTACTCATCCATAAACGTAACACAAAAGTTCATGGATTAATCTGTCAAGTTGATATTTAACGTCCAAGAGAGCGGATTTATGTGCAGGCGTATTACAGATTAATCCGTGGTTTCAATGGGAACTATGAACTTTCATCAATCCGAAAATCCACTGTAAATGTGACAAAGCTATGATAGATATGTTGCGCCTTAACACTCTGTCTTGATCATGATAGATCAACCTCTGTATGTGCGAGAGCCATGTATGTGTTATATGTTCAACCGTGAGACAAGGTGGCGAAAGCGTTCTGCTTTACGAGTTCGCTAAAGGGGTAAAAAATTTGAGGTTTATTAATNGTCAGTCAGATGAGCGTCGTCAGTTGCCGTTGCGATTCACGCGTAGATGGGCTGTTGCGACGAAGGAGAAGCAAAACATTTGCCGACGCGACTTTCAAGTATTTCGAACAATCGCACAATGGGAAAATTATGGAAAAACGTGTTTTGGCGATATGACTGAGCGACTGGTAGGTAGTCAGTGCGTTAAAAAAAATTGACAATTAAAAGTTTATTTGTTTCCTAATACATTTTCAAAACAAAAATATATTAGTATAATTCGAATTAAAGCTATAATGATGTTATCCAGAATCAAGTGGGCGTCGGAATTGAAAAGACATCACGAAAGGAACATGTTTTTATATGGACTACCCATGGAGCTTAGGGTTCTTTAATCTGGGTCGACTGTGGCGTATGTCTAGCATCTAATTGTTTTTTTTTTAACAAAATCGGGAGATCATTAAGATTATATTTAAAATTTTTTTAGAAGCGTCCCTGTATATTTTTTTGTGATGCTTAGTCATTAAATTAATTGTTGCTGATGCAGAATAATGACGAGGATTTTGAGGTTGCATTTATCGTATTTTCAATTACCCTAACAGTGGCGTTCTAGAATTAAAATTGTTTTAAAAATAATAAAATATGTCATTACGCATCTTTCATTAAATTAATAGAAAATAAAAAAAGATCTGTTTCTTGGATGATTAAACTCAAATTAGACTGAGATTGTTGTAAAATTAATGATACCAACGTTATGGGGCAGTTTTACGATGGAGAAAACGTTGGGGATATAAAAGAAAACTTAAATTTACTTAACCAAAAGAGGATTCTTCTTTTTCTTACTTTTCTGTGATAACCTTCAAAGAAAAAAGCTCTAAAATCTAATCTAATTTCTTCTTTAACCTAATATTAACCCTTTAGGGATTTACGGTGGTGAGATGCCAGTGGGTGTAAATTCCAAAAACCCATTACTTAGAATGATATAATCCGATTGTGAATTTTCATGTAGGAAAATAAACTGTATAACCAAACGAGGCAATAATAACATTTTTGTTGTCTATTTAGAATAGTAATAAACATATAAACAAGAAACGTTTACAAACAGGCAAGGAATTAATCGTTTTTCCATCTAGTTTTTGATGGATTAGAGAACCTTGTCGGGCGTAATTAATATTTCCTGGAAATTCTCTCTATTGCTTAAGGCCACTTGATGAAAACGAAATGAGTTATGGTGCGAGACTAGAATGCGGGTAATTGTTTTCGAACCATTCGCGGTTGTTTTTTTTAGTAAGTATTCAAATTCGAAATCGAAAAATCGTGTTTTCAATGGCAAAATAAACAAAAAAAAAATTGAAGCTTGAAGTTTTTCAGTTTGACTTCTTCTGTTGCTTTCAGCTAATCGGTTTTTTTCTATAGGAAAATAACCAGAAATAAATTTAGGAACGAACGAAAATTATTTATTTAGTCGTGTAAGCTTTTAATCCTATACAGGTTAATTCACGGTAGATGGTTGAAAATTTCGAGAATGGAACGACAATGATGAAAGATTCGGACTTCGATACTGAATTTAAACGAAAAAGGGAATTTGGAGAAAAATATTTTATTCTCTCTGAGTCCGCAAATACGCATAGCAAAAGTGGCAAATAATACTATGAATTATTGTCTCCAGATCTGACCTCGTGCAACTTTCATATTTCCAAATATGACATAAATGATCGTTCATAAAGTAGTTGAAGTCAAACAAGGGTATCATTTCTGAACAAGAAACAAAAAATTGTATTTGTTGGGTGCTATAAACGCATTGAAATATTAAATAAAATTTTTTTCATCTTCATACCTGAAGTATTTCAGTAGTGCAGTGCAGGTTGTCCCAATGTCCTATTATTTACAGCGTCTCGCTTTTTATTAAAAATAGAAAGATCCAATTTTCGTGAAACTATATTATTTTTGTGTAGAACAATAAATTATCCCAACTATAGATTTTCCCTCCTACTCTTTATTTTTGAGATACAGAGTGATGATAAAAGTTTGTCATAATGGGACCCTTCTCCTATTCTAGTTGTTTGAGAACTTATTGTAAAAGTAGAAATTGTTTCTTATAGATTTTTTAACGAAGAAACCAGTGGCGTACACGGTATTAATGAAACATCTTGTATATTTTCTATTGGTGAATTCCGTTCGCATATAAAAAATATAATGTCATTGTTAATTGATGATTATTCGTATAAAAATAAAGTGATTTTACTAAATTGACCTTACGATTAGTACGAAGTTGATATTAATTGAAATATAGGGTGGCGAACGCAAAGAAAGTAATTTACATTTTCTTTAATGATCACTTCGAGCTAATTTCACGAAATTTTGTATTCGGGATTTTTTTAGATTAAAAATTCACATTTGTCGACGATTTAGTTGCAGCTTCGAAAGGGCGCCACAAGCGACGATTAGGAAACAATTAAACTGATAAAACCATTTTGTTCTACGATATATGTCACTTCCGGCTGGAAAAATCTTTTTCTCTACCTTTTTGTTTAACACTTTATAGGACAAGAGACATAGAAACACCAGATCTTTACAAAAATTAGGTTATTGGTTCCATATACGATTCTTTCACAAGGAAAAATGTATGTGAATTTACTGTACGAGGTGGGAAAATGGTATCCCAATAATCTTGTATAAAGGGTTAAAAAAAGTATAGCTTATTGACGTCGGCAAATGCAATGGTTTCCGATAAAAACGCATCTTAATCTGATGATGCATCAAATTATGAGAATGAATCGAAAGTTGTTCACTAGATTTTGCATTTTTTTAAAGACTTTTTGCTGCAATTTATGCAAAAACTTGTAGAATATTTTGACTAAAATCTGATAATTTTTATGATTTGAAGTATTACTTTCTTATTTTTGAGGCTAAAAAGTAAGATATAGGGTGCTTAAAAAAAACTTGTCAAGTAGGCTGTGGATCGACTTGTAAATAGAGAACGTAAGGCGATTTTTAACTCGCCGATTTCCTAAAAACTAAAAACACAAGTTGCGGTTACGTTGTTTTGTTGTCAAAGAAAATCGGCGAGTGAAAAATCGACATACGTTCTTTGTTTATAAATCGATCCACAGCCTACTTGATAAGTCTTTTTTTTGAACACCTGATAGATTGGTATATTATTTTAGCACACTTGGCGTAATTTGTATGCATTATCAGTTTTAGATACGTTTTTCTCGGAAACCGTTGCTTCTAGTGACATCAATAAGATATACCTTTTTTAAGCAGAAACGGTAGGAAAAAACATTTTTCCAGCCCAAAATGACATACAGTAGTATTCAAAAAAAAAGCCTACAACGACTAGAGAGAGAAGTTTGAAAATCACATTTAAATCACATATGATTTTCAAATTTCTCTTTCCAGTTGGTGTACGCTTTTTTTTTGAATACCACTGTAGATTATGACACAAAAAGGTTTTAGCAATTTAAGAGCATTTTAATATAGTGCAATATATTGCAAGCAATAAATTGTTGCAATGTTGTACTGCTGTTAAAGTACATACGTTTAAATGAGTTATTTTCACATGTACGTGATACGATAACTGTTATCGTAACAATAGTACGATATCGTAAAGACGTGCAATATGTTCTACTGATATCGTACTACATCATTGTTAGACGATAGTGGAAACTCATACAAACTTATGCAGATTTCCACTCGTGAAAATTGTGAAAAAACATGTGAAAATTACTTATTTAAGCGCATGTATTTTAGCAGCTATGCAATATTACAACAATTTATTGCTTGGAATATACAGGGTGTTATTTAAGTACATGATTCAACTTCGAAGGTTAAATTTTTCGAATGATTCTAAGACGAAAAGTTTATACAAACATAGGTAGTAATGCTTCGTTTTCAAGATACAGGGTGTCAAAATATTTTTAAAAAATCACTTTTTCGTAAAAATCTTAATAATCCTTTAGCTGATTTTGTTGAAATTTGGCAGCGTTAATTATGATAAAATAGTCTACAATAAATAGCATTTTTTTTGAAGAAAAAAAAACACTTTTTGGAAAAAGTTTGATGTCTTGTAACTTGAAAACGAATCATTACCGGACCTATGTATATATGTATAAACTTTTTTTCTTAGAATCACTCAAAAAATCACCTCTTGAAGTCTGGCCATGTACTTCAATGACACCCTGTATTGCATCGTGTGAAAACGCTCTAAGAGTGTTCTAATCGTCGTGTAAATTGTCGATAAATTTGAATTTCTCATCCTCAAATACCCCTGGATACAAATTTTCGTGAAATTAACTTGAGATGATCGAAATATATATTAAAGTAAATATAATTTATTTTTTTGCCTTTAGCATCCTGTATTTCAATTAGTATCAGCTTTTTTCTCAGTTTAGCTAAATCTATTTACTTTTATGTAAATAATCTTGAGTTAACGTTTAACCCATTAGTTGCTAATGACCCTGTATATAATTCTTTATACAGTATGTCCAAGGAATTACTATATACAATATTTAATCACAAAATCTGGAGCTCAAAACAAAACGATTAGCCTAATTTAGTTATATTCGAAAATGCTTCGTTGGACCGTTAGAGAGCGTCACAGTTTCTTAGAGTTTTTCGTTTATCTGATACATATAGTTTTTAAATAGTGCAACCGATTTCCGTCATTTTTGGTGTGTGTTTTTGTATCATCAACTGACATAATTTTATGCTAAAAATAGTTATTTATGTAATAAGTGTGTAAAACGATGTTTTATAGCATGAGCTCGGAAAAATTCGAACGAATGTTTTAACAATATTTTTTATACAGGGGAAATTTTAAGGAAAAATTTTATATTTACTATAAAAGTTGTTATTTAATGAAGTAAATGTTTATAAACCGTTGAAGTATATTTATTTATATTTTGAATATAACCTTCTTTCGACTTTACATTCGACATAGTATAGTTTTGACAGACGTCAAAACGATACTATCAATGTAGCTCTGATATCATGTATAAAATTCTTTACACATGGTAAGGCCTTAGGAACGGTTTTTATAGTTCCATACGGATAAACAAACATAAAGAATTTTGACGCCGTTTGCGATGTGTAAAATGACGTTTTATAACCGCCTGTCGAAAAAGTTTGTTTAAAAACATCAAATTTTCGAGAAAACTACATATTTATTTGCTACATAAATGATTGTACTTTTTTCACTAAGGTGACTACGATTACCAATTGTTTTTGTTAAGAAGTTTATTTTATTCGTAAATTTTTTTGCCTCTTGTAAAATTTTTTTCACATGTACGATTTCATTACAAAAAATTAATTTATGATACATTGCATCCAGCGAATTTGCGTACCTACGCACTTTCATTATTATTTCATTTATAGCAACGAAAAACCCATATTAATAATAAGGCAAGTATTGACAATTTTATTCTGTTGTTCTTCCAAATAGATTAATTCATTGAAACACAATAATTGAGCGTAATAAACAACCCTTAATGCATGAGAATTTGTTTATTTTCAAAATCAAATATTTGAAGATTTATTAACAATAGTTCATTTTCAAAAGTGGGAAAATTAAAATATACAGGGTGTAACAAAAGTGTGGGAACTCTTAAATATCTTTAGAAAAATAATCGTCTAAAGAGCTAATTATTATATTTTAAACCATGGTGATGATGACAATGGCATTTAAAACGGGTGGTGTTTTCAAATTTTTTATAATGCCATGCAATTATTGAGAAACTTAAAAATCAATTTTCTAATTCTTAAATTCTTTTCTGAAATAATGGCAAATGGGTGCTCTGCATGAGAAAATAAAATAATTTTTTCTGCATGAAATGTTAACCATACAAGAAATTTCCAAGAGATCGAAAAGATGGATAAAGGGCCAATATATTTTTAGGAAAAAAATCAATCCAATACGCGTGCTCAGTAAAAAGTTCTGGTCAAGAACTTACCAGTTGCACACAGACATGAATGTTACATCAAAATAGTCCGTGTACTAATAAATAAATATATGATAAGTTTCATTGAAATCCATTCTTCAGATATAACAAAAAATGTGTTTTTTTTCATGAACTTTGACCATTAATTGCCTCCAACCGAGACAGTTCCAAATGGTTGTTCAGTCAAATCTTAATATTTTGACCCAAAGAATATCATGATACTATTTTTGACATTCATTTTCCGAACACCCTGTATGTATAAATTGAGTGGTTAGCTACACTAGCCACTGTAACGAAAGGGTCATTTTTTTATGGTTAGCGATGTCAACTATCGAGTTGCAAAGAATTACAACGGAGATATAGAACTACTTGATGAATTTCTTTTACAACTTACATTACAATTAATGTCCGAATGTGACTTATGTACCAACAGACTATATAATACCTTAGCATCAAAAGTCATAGATATTTAAATGAAACATATGCTAACAGAATAATTGGACTGGGAAACGATGCTCCTGTAAATTGGCGACCAAGATCACTCGATCTAACGCCTTTTGTTTATATTTGTCGGGCACTTTGAAATCGAAAGTTTATGCCTTTCCTACTCCTATAGAAGCTGAACTGATGCAAAGAATTACTACCGAAAGTATAGTTTCAATTATTGAAGAGTTCTGAAACTTTTGCATATACGAAAGTGGGGAGAACTTAGAACATATAATAAAGGGTGCGGCAATAGGTACTGACGAATTTCATTTAAACATAACTTTTTTGTTTTTTAAGATATNTTATCTAAGATTTGTTTACAAAAAATAAAAAGTGAAATTTGTAGAACATCTACTTTATATCTCAACTTGATTCCTTTCTAAGTAGTAGGTACAAATTTAAAACAAATACAGGATATGCCGGAAAATGTTTCTGCATCCATTGTATGTGTGTCAATCTTGTAATACCCATAACAATTGTCCATTAGATTACATTAATGCCCTAATGTAATCAGATCCATTGAACACTGCACTGTTACTTAGGCTGTGATTTTTTTTTCTTCCTGGAGAAGCATCGTGATCACTCGTTTTCACTACAGAAGAAATGATAAAAGACTGCCTATACAGAGTGTTTTTTAAATAAAGGTAAAAATCCAAAGGTATACAGAGGTATCCATATAATAGAACTAGAGGTAATAGTATAGCAGCTGGTTTTATCAACTAAAAAAATGTACTTGAGGGACAATACTCAAATTTCGTATTTTTTTTGTTAGAGCAGAGCTTTGTATTTCAGAATTTGCATAGTTCCACGCTTATGTACTGTTTGTTTTTTAAATGATTCCTGTTATGACATGTGTGAAAACCAGACTAAGTAGTAAATACCATTTGAAAAATTAAAAAATAAATTATTCAAATATATGTTAAATAAATGCATTACAAGACAAACAATCGTTAATGGTCCGAAAAAAAAAATCCTTTAACTTAACCGATTCAAAGAAATTCGACCATTAAATGAAATAAAATAAATTTGCCAACGAATAAAAATAAATTAAACGTCTGACTGGTTTTAACAAGAATATAAACAATAGAAACCATAACTAGCCTCCCACGTCTTGGTAAACCAGAAAAACCACTTCCACCGTCCCCCCTTTTCATTTGCAGTTGCATTTTAAAAACAATATGAACGCCTTCTCGGGGATTTCTCTTCGTTTAGCATGTAAATAAATAAATTTATATGGTAATCCCATGGCTAGTTCGATACGACAACGACCGGCGTACCATTCGACAAACAAAACACAATCATGTCGTCCGTTGTTGGTCGTTCGATGTTCCTCTGCATGTTAATGTTGAAAATTGCCTTGTCTGATGCCCGGTTGTTGCAACGACAAGAATGTAAGTGAACTTCATTTGTTTTCTATTATAAGTAATTAATTTAATTCAACTGTTTCTTTCATTATAGATAAAATGTGCGTGCCGGAAGATTTATATGATTTATGCACGGTCATGGCCAGCCAAGAAACGAAAAGTTCCGTTAAAATAATATGTGTTGCAGCGCGTGACAGGTAATAGTTATACAAAAATGAAGGTGATTTTGTCACTTGATCGCTTAAAAAACAAAAGTGGAAGCTACTAATTGACCTACTTGACTAAGAAACTCTAAACTTGGGCCATTATCATTAAATTTGACGAGAGGTCGCTACGAAGGAACCTTGAAGTGGCGAAACGTTTCGAAAATTAAAATTAATGGGGAAATTTTGTTTCAGGATGGAGTGTATTGAGAAAATTAAGAAACGCGAAGCAGATTTTCTCACTGTCGATCCAGAAGATATGTATGTGGCCAAAAATACTCCAGAAGAAGACTTTGTTGTCTTCGAGGAAATTCGAACTAAAGAAGAACCCGAAGGTAAAATGCATTTGCCTTTTTTTTAAATTTTATCATTTATTTTATAGCTGAATTCCGGTATGAAGCTGTAGCAGTGATCCACAAAGACTTAAACATTAGTAATATTCAAGATCTTAAAGGTCTTAATTCGTGTCACACCGGAGTTGGAAGAAATGTAGGCTACAAAATCCCATTGACGAAACTACAAAAAAAAGGCATTATAGGGAATTTAGCTCAACCAGATCTGTCTCCGAGAGAAAACGAGTTAAAAGCGCTCAGCGATTTGTTCAATCAAGCTTGCATTGTTGGGAAATGGTCCCCAGATCCAAAAATTAATCTAAAACTCAGTTAAGTTTAGTCTCATAAGTAGTATTGCTAAATAAAATGATGGAACATTTATTTCAGAAAGAAAATATGCAAATTTATGTGCTTTATGCGAGAGACCGGAAGTTTGCGATTATCCAGATTTGTATTCTGGATATGACGGTGCCTTACGATGCCTGGCTCATCACGGAGGACAAATAGCATGGACTAAAGTAATATTTGTCAGGAAATTCTTTGGGGTATATCTAGTCCTATGGAACTTAAAACATTTTTACTTTTTATTTTTTTCTAAACAGCTTCCAGTAGGAATTAATCCAGGAAGCAACGATACCAAAGAAGATTCTAGTCAGTTTGCCTATCTTTGTCCAGACGCGACTAAAGTTTCTATAACTGACACCCCGTGTACATGGGCTGCTCGTCCTTGGCAAGGCTACATGACTAATGCAGCTGTGGCCAAATCAGCAGAAGAATTGAGACGAAAAATCGAGAATCTTGCCAATGTTGGTAGCAAGAATCATGCTTCTTGGTGGCAAAAAATTCTAGAATTGAATGATAAGACTATCCCTAAAGAGAACAAAGCGATTTCACCAGGAACTTATTTAGATAAAGCCAATTACACCGGTTCGTAACTTTCCATTTTACTCATTCATATTGGAAAATATCGATCCTTTCTAGATGTCGTGGAACGAGATTATGGTCCTCCATTTAAAGTGTTAAGGTTCTGTGTGACGTCACAAGAAGAAGAAAACAAATGTCACACGTTAAGTGCGGCTGCCTTCTCTAGAAATATACGCCCCCGGTTCGATTGCGTTCTCGAAAAGAGTGTTTTCGACTGCTTGAAGAGCGTTCAAGATAATGGAGCTGACGTTATTACTTTGGATGGTACGAATACCGTTTTTTGTTAAAATAAATAAAATACATTTTTATTATAGGAGGTTTAGTCGATGTTGCCATGAAAAAATACAATTTAAAACCAATCCTGGAAGAGCAATATGGAAATAGAGGCACTTACTACGCTGTAGCAGTGATACGCAAAAACTCCACAATTCAATCCTTTGAGGATCTACGTAGGAAAAAATCCTGTCATACGGGAATTGGACGAACAGCTGGCTATAACGCACCACTCTATACTCTACTGAGTAAAGGACTAATTCAAAAAACTGACTGTCCATATCCGAAAGCTTTGTCAAAATTTTTCGATTCCAGTTGTTTACCAGGCTCAAAAGACCCAAAATGGAACCTGGACGAACCTATTGCGGAAAAACTTTGTTCGTTATGCTCGGGCGATTTAGAAAAAAAGAAATTTCCAGTAAATGTAATTTTGATCAATCGGAATCGTTCAGCGGGTACACAGGGGCGTTCCGTTGTTTAATAGAAGCTGGAGGAGACGTCGCTTTTGTAAAACACGTCACCGTACCTGGAAATACCGGTGAGTGAGAGATATTTTTAATAGAAAATCAATTTTGGACACCTGATCAGTCATTAAATAAAAATTAATGAAAGCTGGTCGAGAGATTTTCCAGGCATCAATGATCGTATTGCGTCTCACCCTTATTTAATATGAGTAAAAAATATAGTATTTGAAT
The DNA here is from genome assembly GCA_013372445.1 of Hypothenemus hampei. Taxonomy (NCBI): domain Eukaryota; kingdom Metazoa; phylum Arthropoda; class Insecta; order Coleoptera; family Curculionidae; genus Hypothenemus; species Hypothenemus hampei. The sequence continues at coordinate 71,577 of JABRWK010000140.1, read as the reverse complement.
ATTTGACTGCGTTGTACTTTTTAAGATGGCAAGAATAACGAGAGCTGGGCCAAAGATTTAAAATCTGGAGATTTTGAGCTGTTATGTTCGGATGGTGGACGAGCTTCTGTCACTGAATTTGATAGATGTCATTTGGCACATGCACCTCCCCACATGGTAACTTGTATATTAAGTACATGGTAAGTAGAGGTTTTATGTTTTTCGCTTTAACAGGTTGTCACCTCCAATGACAAATCTGATTCAGTAGTGGATGAAATTAGGAATGCTTTGCTTTCTGCGAGCGAGCAATTTACCGAAAGAAGTGACCTTTTTAAGCTTTTCGGGTCATTTAATGGAAAAAAGGATTTACTTTTTAAGGTAAAAATAGTCTAGATCCGAAAATAAAGGGCATTAAATCTAGAATTTATTAAATTGCTCATTTAGGATTCCAGTACTGGTTTGGTAAGCATCTCGGCTCGCACATCAGAAGTAAGAAAACAATACAATGATCTTCTTCAAGTTATTAATGGATGTAATTGAAAATCTAATTCGTAATAAATATTTTTCTTAATTTGTTTGGTACTATTTCTTGTCTGGACCTTCTCGAGCCATTCTTTATGCGCATTTTCATGGTCGAAATCCTCACCGACCGTCCCGGAATTGTCAGTCAGATGAGCGTCGTCAGTTGCCGTTGCGATTCACGCGTAGATGGGCTGTTGCGACGAAGGAGAAGCAAAACATTTGCCGACGCGACTTTCAAGTATTTCGAACAATCGCACAATGGGAAAATTATGGAAAAACGTGTTTTGGCGATATGACTGAGCGACTGGTAGGTAGTCAGTGCGTTAAAAAAAATTGACAATTAAAAGTTTATTTGTTTCCTAATACATTTTCAAAACAAAAATATATTAGTATAATTCGAATTAAAGCTATAATGATGTTATCCAGAATCAAGTGGGCGTCGGAATTGAAAAGACATCACGAAAGGAACATGTTTTTATATGGACTACCCATGGAGCTTAGGGTTCTTTAATCTGGGTCGACTGTGGCGTATGTCTAGCATCTAATTGTTTTTTTTTTAACAAAATCGGGAGATCATTAAGATTATATTTAAAATTTTTTTAGAAGCGTCCCTGTATATTTTTTTGTGATGCTTAGTCATTAAATTAATTGTTGCTGATGCAGAATAATGACGAGGATTTTGAGGTTGCATTTATCGTATTTTCAATTACCCTAACAGTGGCGTTCTAGAATTAAAATTGTTTTAAAAATAATAAAATATGTCATTACGCATCTTTCATTAAATTAATAGAAAATAAAAAAAGATCTGTTTCTTGGATGATTAAACTCAAATTAGACTGAGATTGTTGTAAAATTAATGATACCAACGTTATGGGGCAGTTTTACGATGGAGAAAACGTTGGGGATATAAAAGAAAACTTAAATTTACTTAACCAAAAGAGGATTCTTCTTTTTCTTACTTTTCTGTGATAACCTTCAAAGAAAAAAGCTCTAAAATCTAATCTAATTTCTTCTTTAACCTAATATTAACCCTTTAGGGATTTACGGTGGTGAGATGCCAGTGGGTGTAAATTCCAAAAACCCATTACTTAGAATGATATAATCCGATTGTGAATTTTCATGTAGGAAAATAAACTGTATAACCAAACGAGGCAATAATAACATTTTTGTTGTCTATTTAGAATAGTAATAAACATATAAACAAGAAACGTTTACAAACAGGCAAGGAATTAATCGTTTTTCCATCTAGTTTTTGATGGATTAGAGAACCTTGTCGGGCGTAATTAATATTTCCTGGAAATTCTCTCTATTGCTTAAGGCCACTTGATGAAAACGAAATGAGTTATGGTGCGAGACTAGAATGCGGGTAATTGTTTTCGAACCATTCGCGGTTGTTTTTTTTAGTAAGTATTCAAATTCGAAATCGAAAAATCGTGTTTTCAATGGCAAAATAAACAAAAAAAAAATTGAAGCTTGAAGTTTTTCAGTTTGACTTCTTCTGTTGCTTTCAGCTAATCGGTTTTTTTCTATAGGAAAATAACCAGAAATAAATTTAGGAACGAACGAAAATTATTTATTTAGTCGTGTAAGCTTTTAATCCTATACAGGTTAATTCACGGTAGATGGTTGAAAATTTCGAGAATGGAACGACAATGATGAAAGATTCGGACTTCGATACTGAATTTAAACGAAAAAGGGAATTTGGAGAAAAATATTTTATTCTCTCTGAGTCCGCAAATACGCATAGCAAAAGTGGCAAATAATACTATGAATTATTGTCTCCAGATCTGACCTCGTGCAACTTTCATATTTCCAAATATGACATAAATGATCGTTCATAAAGTAGTTGAAGTCAAACAAGGGTATCATTTCTGAACAAGAAACAAAAAATTGTATTTGTTGGGTGCTATAAACGCATTGAAATATTAAATAAAATTTTTTTCATCTTCATACCTGAAGTATTTCAGTAGTGCAGTGCAGGTTGTCCCAATGTCCTATTATTTACAGCGTCTCGCTTTTTATTAAAAATAGAAAGATCCAATTTTCGTGAAACTATATTATTTTTGTGTAGAACAATAAATTATCCCAACTATAGATTTTCCCTCCTACTCTTTATTTTTGAGATACAGAGTGATGATAAAAGTTTGTCATAATGGGACCCTTCTCCTATTCTAGTTGTTTGAGAACTTATTGTAAAAGTAGAAATTGTTTCTTATAGATTTTTTAACGAAGAAACCAGTGGCGTACACGGTATTAATGAAACATCTTGTATATTTTCTATTGGTGAATTCCGTTCGCATATAAAAAATATAATGTCATTGTTAATTGATGATTATTCGTATAAAAATAAAGTGATTTTACTAAATTGACCTTACGATTAGTACGAAGTTGATATTAATTGAAATATAGGGTGGCGAACGCAAAGAAAGTAATTTACATTTTCTTTAATGATCACTTCGAGCTAATTTCACGAAATTTTGTATTCGGGATTTTTTTAGATTAAAAATTCACATTTGTCGACGATTTAGTTGCAGCTTCGAAAGGGCGCCACAAGCGACGATTAGGAAACAATTAAACTGATAAAACCATTTTGTTCTACGATATATGTCACTTCCGGCTGGAAAAATCTTTTTCTCTACCTTTTTGTTTAACACTTTATAGGACAAGAGACATAGAAACACCAGATCTTTACAAAAATTAGGTTATTGGTTCCATATACGATTCTTTCACAAGGAAAAATGTATGTGAATTTACTGTACGAGGTGGGAAAATGGTATCCCAATAATCTTGTATAAAGGGTTAAAAAAAGTATAGCTTATTGACGTCGGCAAATGCAATGGTTTCCGATAAAAACGCATCTTAATCTGATGATGCATCAAATTATGAGAATGAATCGAAAGTTGTTCACTAGATTTTGCATTTTTTTAAAGACTTTTTGCTGCAATTTATGCAAAAACTTGTAGAATATTTTGACTAAAATCTGATAATTTTTATGATTTGAAGTATTACTTTCTTATTTTTGAGGCTAAAAAGTAAGATATAGGGTGCTTAAAAAAAACTTGTCAAGTAGGCTGTGGATCGACTTGTAAATAGAGAACGTAAGGCGATTTTTAACTCGCCGATTTCCTAAAAACTAAAAACACAAGTTGCGGTTACGTTGTTTTGTTGTCAAAGAAAATCGGCGAGTGAAAAATCGACATACGTTCTTTGTTTATAAATCGATCCACAGCCTACTTGATAAGTCTTTTTTTTGAACACCTGATAGATTGGTATATTATTTTAGCACACTTGGCGTAATTTGTATGCATTATCAGTTTTAGATACGTTTTTCTCGGAAACCGTTGCTTCTAGTGACATCAATAAGATATACCTTTTTTAAGCAGAAACGGTAGGAAAAAACATTTTTCCAGCCCAAAATGACATACAGTAGTATTCAAAAAAAAAGCCTACAACGACTAGAGAGAGAAGTTTGAAAATCACATTTAAATCACATATGATTTTCAAATTTCTCTTTCCAGTTGGTGTACGCTTTTTTTTTGAATACCACTGTAGATTATGACACAAAAAGGTTTTAGCAATTTAAGAGCATTTTAATATAGTGCAATATATTGCAAGCAATAAATTGTTGCAATGTTGTACTGCTGTTAAAGTACATACGTTTAAATGAGTTATTTTCACATGTACGTGATACGATAACTGTTATCGTAACAATAGTACGATATCGTAAAGACGTGCAATATGTTCTACTGATATCGTACTACATCATTGTTAGACGATAGTGGAAACTCATACAAACTTATGCAGATTTCCACTCGTGAAAATTGTGAAAAAACATGTGAAAATTACTTATTTAAGCGCATGTATTTTAGCAGCTATGCAATATTACAACAATTTATTGCTTGGAATATACAGGGTGTTATTTAAGTACATGATTCAACTTCGAAGGTTAAATTTTTCGAATGATTCTAAGACGAAAAGTTTATACAAACATAGGTAGTAATGCTTCGTTTTCAAGATACAGGGTGTCAAAATATTTTTAAAAAATCACTTTTTCGTAAAAATCTTAATAATCCTTTAGCTGATTTTGTTGAAATTTGGCAGCGTTAATTATGATAAAATAGTCTACAATAAATAGCATTTTTTTTGAAGAAAAAAAAACACTTTTTGGAAAAAGTTTGATGTCTTGTAACTTGAAAACGAATCATTACCGGACCTATGTATATATGTATAAACTTTTTTTCTTAGAATCACTCAAAAAATCACCTCTTGAAGTCTGGCCATGTACTTCAATGACACCCTGTATTGCATCGTGTGAAAACGCTCTAAGAGTGTTCTAATCGTCGTGTAAATTGTCGATAAATTTGAATTTCTCATCCTCAAATACCCCTGGATACAAATTTTCGTGAAATTAACTTGAGATGATCGAAATATATATTAAAGTAAATATAATTTATTTTTTTGCCTTTAGCATCCTGTATTTCAATTAGTATCAGCTTTTTTCTCAGTTTAGCTAAATCTATTTACTTTTATGTAAATAATCTTGAGTTAACGTTTAACCCATTAGTTGCTAATGACCCTGTATATAATTCTTTATACAGTATGTCCAAGGAATTACTATATACAATATTTAATCACAAAATCTGGAGCTCAAAACAAAACGATTAGCCTAATTTAGTTATATTCGAAAATGCTTCGTTGGACCGTTAGAGAGCGTCACAGTTTCTTAGAGTTTTTCGTTTATCTGATACATATAGTTTTTAAATAGTGCAACCGATTTCCGTCATTTTTGGTGTGTGTTTTTGTATCATCAACTGACATAATTTTATGCTAAAAATAGTTATTTATGTAATAAGTGTGTAAAACGATGTTTTATAGCATGAGCTCGGAAAAATTCGAACGAATGTTTTAACAATATTTTTTATACAGGGGAAATTTTAAGGAAAAATTTTATATTTACTATAAAAGTTGTTATTTAATGAAGTAAATGTTTATAAACCGTTGAAGTATATTTATTTATATTTTGAATATAACCTTCTTTCGACTTTACATTCGACATAGTATAGTTTTGACAGACGTCAAAACGATACTATCAATGTAGCTCTGATATCATGTATAAAATTCTTTACACATGGTAAGGCCTTAGGAACGGTTTTTATAGTTCCATACGGATAAACAAACATAAAGAATTTTGACGCCGTTTGCGATGTGTAAAATGACGTTTTATAACCGCCTGTCGAAAAAGTTTGTTTAAAAACATCAAATTTTCGAGAAAACTACATATTTATTTGCTACATAAATGATTGTACTTTTTTCACTAAGGTGACTACGATTACCAATTGTTTTTGTTAAGAAGTTTATTTTATTCGTAAATTTTTTTGCCTCTTGTAAAATTTTTTTCACATGTACGATTTCATTACAAAAAATTAATTTATGATACATTGCATCCAGCGAATTTGCGTACCTACGCACTTTCATTATTATTTCATTTATAGCAACGAAAAACCCATATTAATAATAAGGCAAGTATTGACAATTTTATTCTGTTGTTCTTCCAAATAGATTAATTCATTGAAACACAATAATTGAGCGTAATAAACAACCCTTAATGCATGAGAATTTGTTTATTTTCAAAATCAAATATTTGAAGATTTATTAACAATAGTTCATTTTCAAAAGTGGGAAAATTAAAATATACAGGGTGTAACAAAAGTGTGGGAACTCTTAAATATCTTTAGAAAAATAATCGTCTAAAGAGCTAATTATTATATTTTAAACCATGGTGATGATGACAATGGCATTTAAAACGGGTGGTGTTTTCAAATTTTTTATAATGCCATGCAATTATTGAGAAACTTAAAAATCAATTTTCTAATTCTTAAATTCTTTTCTGAAATAATGGCAAATGGGTGCTCTGCATGAGAAAATAAAATAATTTTTTCTGCATGAAATGTTAACCATACAAGAAATTTCCAAGAGATCGAAAAGATGGATAAAGGGCCAATATATTTTTAGGAAAAAAATCAATCCAATACGCGTGCTCAGTAAAAAGTTCTGGTCAAGAACTTACCAGTTGCACACAGACATGAATGTTACATCAAAATAGTCCGTGTACTAATAAATAAATATATGATAAGTTTCATTGAAATCCATTCTTCAGATATAACAAAAAATGTGTTTTTTTTCATGAACTTTGACCATTAATTGCCTCCAACCGAGACAGTTCCAAATGGTTGTTCAGTCAAATCTTAATATTTTGACCCAAAGAATATCATGATACTATTTTTGACATTCATTTTCCGAACACCCTGTATGTATAAATTGAGTGGTTAGCTACACTAGCCACTGTAACGAAAGGGTCATTTTTTTATGGTTAGCGATGTCAACTATCGAGTTGCAAAGAATTACAACGGAGATATAGAACTACTTGATGAATTTCTTTTACAACTTACATTACAATTAATGTCCGAATGTGACTTATGTACCAACAGACTATATAATACCTTAGCATCAAAAGTCATAGATATTTAAATGAAACATATGCTAACAGAATAATTGGACTGGGAAACGATGCTCCTGTAAATTGGCGACCAAGATCACTCGATCTAACGCCTTTTGTTTATATTTGTCGGGCACTTTGAAATCGAAAGTTTATGCCTTTCCTACTCCTATAGAAGCTGAACTGATGCAAAGAATTACTACCGAAAGTATAGTTTCAATTATTGAAGAGTTCTGAAACTTTTGCATATACGAAAGTGGGGAGAACTTAGAACATATAATAAAGGGTGCGGCAATAGGTACTGACGAATTTCATTTAAACATAACTTTTTTGTTTTTTAAGATATCTTTTTGTTTTTTGCGGCAAAATGTAGCTAAAAATATGCAGTTTTAATACACCAAAAAGAAATTAAAAAAAATGAAAGCAAAATAAAAAATAAAAATAAAATAAAAAAATGAAATAAATTAAAAAAGAATTTCAATTTTTTTTATTTTTTAAAAATTATGTTTGCTAAATGTCTGCCTCGCCTAAGAATACATTCTCGCAAGCGGTCTTGAAAATTTCGCATCACTGATTCCAAAATCTCCCTATTAATTGAGACTCTTGAAGAATTGAAAATTGAAATTACACGAGAAGTAAGGGCAATTAATAGGGAGATTTTGGAATCAGTGATGCGAAATTTTCAAGACCGCTTGCGAGAATGTATTCTTAGGCGAGGCAGACATTTAGCAAACATAATTTTTAAAAAATAAAAAAAATTGAAATTCTTTTTTAATTTATTTCATTTTTTTATTTTATTTTTATTTTTTATTTTGCTTTCATTTTTTTTAATTTCTTTTTGGTGTATTAAAACTGCATATTTTTAGCTACATTTTGCCGCAAAAAACAAAAAGATATCTTGAAAAACAAAAAAGTTATGCTTAAATGAAATTCGTCAGTACTCACTGCCGCACCCTTTATAAGAAGTAAATTAATTGTTACATGTTTTTTTTAGTACAAAAACTTTTTTTTACTACACTCGGGTGTAAAAAAAATTCGAATATTTCCATTAAAACACAAAATACCTGTACTGAAAAATTTCGAATTGGTGTTAGATGTTAAGGTTATCATCTTTTATTAATCTAAATACGAATTTAAATTATTTGATATCATATGGGTAACTCTTTTTTGCAAGAAATAGAAAAAAATAAATCACTATTTCGAATTTTTTGCATGTGAATGTGCTAATGCAGTTTTTTTTTCATTTTTACAAACGAAATAATAAGAAAACCACATAGGTTTGCAAATTTACTGAACGTAGAGAACAAGGGAACAACCTTTAAAGTTTTTACAAACGACCACTCGAAAGCGCTATTGAAATGTGACAATATTATTTTCGTAAAATGTGGCATTTGTTATTGTTAAATGAATGACAAATCCGCTGAGTATAGTGAGCCATACGCGTAACGTCTAGATTGGGTATGGAATTGAAAACGTGTATAAAAAATGAACAAGGGTGAGTTGGGGAGTAACTTTTTCTTTGTTTTTAATTGCAGGAGTTGGGGGTTTGGCAGTAAAATTTAGCACTTATGGCGACTTAACATGTGTTTTCCTGTGGATATTTTTGATGTACTGCTAGCTTTTTAAATAAATAGTAGTACAGTAGAACTACTCCTCAAGTATGTTATCTTTTTTTTTATTATTGACACATTTTTTAAGTATTGACTATATTGGACGGCCGCAGTCTAGGTATTATACATCTAGATGTATGTAGTGAATATTTAAAAGAAGCATTTTTATGAAAAAATAAAATTCCACATGAAAGTTGGATGATTTTTTATGATTTTAGTAAAAGCATTACCCAACAATAGTATTTCAAATCACTTCGTTCAACTTTTAATAAAGCACCAGTACACAAGATCCTTGACAACTGATTTGCAGAATTTTATAGTAGTTGTGGTTCCGTCAGTGATGAATGTCGTGAACAAATTCTGTGTTCCAAGAAACATTGATGCTATAAGTAACATGATTAAAGAAAATCGAGTTGCCACCTACTGTGAGATAGCGGCAACATTAGACATATCGTTTGATTTTGCATGAACACTTAGGTATTAAAATCTGGCCCTGATGAATTCCGCATAATTTAATCACAGCTCAAAAGATAGTTCATGTCAATTGGTGTAAGGAAATGTTAAACACATATGATCGAGGAACTGCAAAATCCGTATATAATATCGTAACAAGTGATAAGAAATAGTTATAAATAATAATCAACTCTTTAGGTATTTCAAGCTGAACCGAATCTAACAAAAGTTCTTCGTTTACAAAGCATTTTCAAAAATAATTGCTTTTTTCTTCGGCTGTATGGAACGCGTCGCAACTATTACTTTAGAAAATCAAAAAACAGTTAATACTAAATGATACTCAACAATTTGTTTACTAAACGTAATCGATAAAATCAGGAAAAACAACGAAAAACGTCGCATCATCCTTCATCATGACAATAGTCATACAGCATGTCAAACAATTGATTATTTGAAGGAGAAAAACATCGACTCATTGCCCCTATTCATCCGAATTATTACCTAACGACGTCTTTGTGTTCCCGAATGTTAAAAGAAATACGTGGACAACGATTTTCCTCACTTGAAGAAGCGTTGACCCGTGTAAAAAGCATGTTTTTGAGATATCATCTTTAGAGTGAAAAAAATATTTTGAGAATGGATTCGAACGAATCCAAAAGTTCATAAATCTTAAATGTGAATATTTTGAAAAGCTATAAAGCGATTTGAACTAAAAATTTATTTTTCCGCACTATTTTTGTAAAAACTTAAAAAGGCGATCATTGTGTCATAAATTATTTTTTTGTAATGAAACTGTACATGCGAAAAAAATTTTGCAAGTAACAAAAAAGTTTCCGGATGCAATATAGGCAGTTTGTAATACCTATAGCCACTTTGATAAAAAAAATACAATTGTTTATGTACTTGATAAATGGGTTTTTCGAAAATCTGATGCTTTGAAACACACTTTTTTAGTATAAAATAACTAATTGTAAGTTGATAAAACAAGGACACATATAAAAAATAACGGAAACTGGGATGCACCATTTAGAACGTATACTAACAAAACGAAACTATGACGCTTTCTAACGGCCATATTAAGCATTTTTGGATATGCATAAGTTAAGTCAGATGCTCTGCTTTGAAGCCTCGGTTTTGTGGTTCGATTTATCTTACAAGTATATGCAAACTGAATATGTATATTTTATATTACTCGTAGAAGGCGTTATCAGCGATGGTTGAACCATCGTATTTTTTTGTCACTCTATACAGGGTGTCTCGAAATTCACGCCCGTGCTTTCAGGACGTGATTCGGGCAGTACAAACAAGTTGAAAATGAAGTGTTGAAACTTTGCAAATTTGCCTTCGCTACTGAGATATAGGGTGTTAAAATTTTAGTAAAAAATTTTATTTATTTTAATATCTTCAAAACTGTTTGCGATATTCGAATGAAATTTTGTTGTTTTGACAGTTAATAGAGACGCATTTTTCTATACACAAATTTTATTTTTAATGTCACCAGTGGCGTGCGCATGGACACATCACCGCATATTTTTAAAGAAAAAAACAGGACGCCACTGGTTTTCCTCAAAATAAAAATAGTTTTTGATTTCTTCATTCAATTTAGAAGAAAAAAACTCACTTGACTTTTTTTTTCTGACTCATCGTTTTCGAGTAAAAAAATAAAACCTCTTTACATGCACGATATTCTTCAATCATTTTAATAACAGTTTTTATTTTTTTATTCGAATAGGATGCGTCGGACTAAAAAGAGTCAAGAGAGCCTTTTTTCTTCTAAATGAAACGAGGATTCCAAAAATAATTATTATTTTGACAAAAAACAGTGACGTACTATTTTGATTTCTTTTTTAAAATTTTAACACCCTATATCTTTGTAGCGAAGGCGAATTCACAAATTTTCAATCCTACATTTTCAATTTGTTTTACCTTCTTGAATCACATCCTAAAGGCATGGGCGTGAATTTTGAGATACCCTGTATATAAGTTTTAGTATGCAAAATCCTTTCTTCTACAATATTACCTAAAAAAGCTATACTTTGTAAATATTGCCAACGTAACCGTTGTCAAGAAAATTGCTTTTAAAAATAACAAGCAAGACTGAAAAATAATTTTTACTAGGAACATATCTACCTACTTAAAACATAGTCAAAGAAGGTGTAGATAATGGCGTTTATATTTAGATATCCGCTTTTTGTTATGTTAGAATAATATTAGTTTCCTTAGGTTTACACGTTACTCATATTTTCTTATGAGTTGACTTATTCGTTTAATTTACAAAGTTAGAACAAATATCAACAACATAATTTCTTTTCCAATAGCTACATGACGCAAATGGAAGCGATATACAGGGTGATAAAAAATCCTATAAATATAGGTCTGAAAACGCTTTATATCCAAGGTACAGGGCGTTCAATTTTTTTGCTACTATTGTAACAGTATTTCAAAAACGTTTTGAAATACTGTTACGAAATGTTCTTCACGTTATGACAGGACAAATACGCATTTTCTGGAGTTGAAAAGACATTTTAATTTCACCAGTGGCGTCCGTGTGGCCTTGTAAAGGCATATTTTCAATGAAGATAATAGTACGTCAGTGACTTTTGTCAATTTGAATATATTTTTTTAAATATTCCATCAATTGTTAATAAGGAAGATCTTGGTATTTTGTCGCTCAAGAAGCCGTTTCCAAGATAAATATTAATTTTTAATTTCTGTACCTACCAGAAAACCGGTATATGTGTTCGTATTTCTAACGAGCTTCTAAGTGTCAAACATTTTAATTTCCTTTTTTTTCAATTTCTTTTCCTGTAATTTTATGTAAAAGCCCTTATAAATAATAATTGCCAAAAAATAGTGTTTCACACTTAGGAAGTTGTTAGAAACACGAGAAATTATACCGATTTTGTGGTAGGTACAGAAATAAAAATTATTCTTTATCTTGAGCATGGCTTCTTAAGCCATAAAATACTAAGAGTTTCTTTTTTATTAATAATGAATGAAATATTTAAAAAAAAATATTCAAATTGAAAAAGGTCAATGGTATATCATTTTTTTTATTAAAAATATGTTTTTGCCTGACTGTACGGACGCCACTGGTCTAACTGGAAAAGTTTTATCTATTCCGGAAAATGCGCACTTATCCTGTTACAGCGTATCCAAAATTTCGTGTATTTCAACATGTTTTTGAAAAATCTATAAAATATTAGCAAAATAAAAAGAAATTGAACATTATGTAACTTAGAAAGGAACCGTTTTTGGACCTCTGTTTATATGAATTTTTTTACATAAAAACCTCTTCAATCACTTCTTAAAGTCTTTCGTTCTTATGTAGACAGCCTGTATAAGCAGCATAATATAAAAGATTAAGGGGCAACTAGAACAAATTACACCCCTAATGCAATAGTAACAGTTCAAAAAATATAATTTTGGGTTTTTTGCGTAAAATATTACTTATGCATCAAATTTTTTAATGCAACAATAATACATATAACAAAATCTAAATGTAGATTATTTCTAGTAGCGAGATTTGAGTGGTTAGATGCAAAACTCGCCACCTCCATATAAAATAATTTTGAGTAAAATGTAAAAAACCGTTTACATATTAGGTACATTGATTTTGCATTGAACCATCAATGTTAGAGGTAGTTTTATAAGAGATTCGATGGTACATGAAGTTTAAACTACTAAAATATATGTAGCAATCTTACTTTAGAATACAACAATACACACCCTTCCAAATGTGACAAATTCGGAGATGGTGGGTTTTGTATCTAGACCACTCATATGTTAATATGCTTCGAATAAAAATAATAAATATTTTAAATGAAAAACCAATATATTTTGAGTTATTGTAGTCTTACATCAAGGATATTCATTTTATATCCAGAATTTAATTTGGAAAAATAAAGAAAAATACTTTTGTAATAGCAAAGTTTCGCTAAATTATTCTAACCGCAAAAATTTTAAACGCATTTTTCGCAAAACTGTCAATTTTGAGTTGTGATATTGCATTGACAGTGGGATATGCTGAAATCTATCCCAATCACAAACAGACAGAAAAATGTTCGTAAGAATTTTTGGATGATTGAGGGAAGTGTAGTTTTTTCTATAGCCAACAAAATGCACGACCAATTGCGCGCCATTGAACCAGATGAAACTGTTTCAAATTGTGTAGAAAATAAATCTACAGTACACGACGCGTCGTATTGCAAGATGTGTTGGATTATCAAAAAGTACCGTATTGGAAATATTAATCCAAGAGCAGTTGCACCCATTTTGTTATACTCCAATGTAAAACTTATTATCAGGTGATAATTTAAAAAAAATGAGTTTTACAAATTGATTTTCAAAAGTAATTATAAATTAATTAAAAAATTATACATATAATTAATATAAAATTAGGGAATTTCCTAATTTTACTTAAGATATTTTATTTACTGATACCGCAACATTTACAAGAAGCCAGTTATTTAACCAAAAAATTTCCAGTTCAAAATTCGAAAATTTTAAAATCCACGTGTTTCTATAGAAACTTCCACCATGAACCTAAAATCACCATATGGTTTGGAATAATAAGCGATTATGTAATTGGGCTCTTTAAATTACTTGAAAAGATGAATGGATATTTGAATATTTAAACTTTCTCCAAAACAACTTAATGAATTTATTTGAAGATGTTCCTGTCAACATATAGTTTTTGTGAGATGGCGCCTTTGCAAATAGCATTACTGTTCGGAGGTCTTAGTTCTTTGTAGCAATAAAAGGCCCTCTCAACTACTTAAAAGGTTTATTAAAACGAAAGACACTTAACACTTCTGGAACAAACAACAAAATAAGTAATACGCATAAAACAACGCGCATATATGGACTGCTTGCCAAATAAGTCACTACAAGCGGTAAAAATCAAACGCTATTAATTGTCTTTTTTTATAAAAAATCATTAATACATTTGTGTGACAACCACTGTAACCACACCAAACAAGTCGTAGACCTCTTTCGTTGTTCTAACATTTTTTTCAACACGCCCCTGCATTTTTTTTTTAAATGCATATCCCCTTAGATGGATTGGATGAAAAAATGCAAACGCATGGCCTACACGAAATCTAGATCTAAATCCAATGGACTTTTTGTTTTGGGGTTATATTGAAAAACTTGTGAATTCTGTATCATTAATACCAAAGAATTAATGCAAAAAATACATAATTCGGCAGGTACAATAAGATATTTTCATCCTTCTTTTTATCTGTAAAATGAAATTTCTTAAATAAAGTGCGTAAATATATTAATATTCGCGGGGGACATTTTGAACAGTTACTTAATCATAATTAATTATTTCTTTTTTGTTTGTTATTAAAAATTGTTTTAGATTACTTACATTATTTTATATTTATTTGAAAAATAATGGCTGCTTATAATAAATTATCTTTCGGTCTATTATTAAAAGCGATTTTCTTAAGGATGGTTGCATTTAGCAATATTTACATGAATAATTTTTATGCAAAAAATGTGGAAGAGACGATTTTGCAAACTAAAACATACATGCAGTGAAACACAAAAAAAATTACGATGGTTTAACCATGCACTGAACGTCGCTCGCGGCATTCTCTACGAGTAATGTAAAATCTACAATCCTACTGGGTTTGCGCATAATAAAACCGCTATATGTTGGGTTTTGTGAAATTATTTTATGCCATTCACGAGAAAATAATACAAAAGTTAAATTAAATTTAATGTTTTACACATCATGTAGTAGTTATTTTCGACTTTAGTACTCCCGTAAGTTGGGTTAAATCAACTTATTTTGGTCTAAGTATTACGCTGTTGCACCGTTGTTTACTGGACATCCTATATTCTGATAATTTTTTTTATTAATAGGCTGTGGAAATTTAATGGTTTTTTTTTATGGTCATTAGCTCCATAAAGTTTTAGGGGGATTGCACACAAAAAGTCGCAGGCTACGTGCGATGTGCTATCTGGAAAGCAAAAAACGCGCCAAAAATGACAAATCAATGCTTCCACTTGAAAGTTGCGTAGCAGACATTCATTGAAATGGCATTTGCTACTTGTCAAATGAAATTTTATTTTTGAAGATGTCATCGGAAGAAGATGAATCTATTGTATTAATTGCTGCATTAATTAAAAAAAGGAAAAAGAAAAGAGGAAGGAGGTTTTGGATTCATCCATACTTACAGGACAATGCCTCATTGTACAGTGCGTAAATTGACATTAATTGTCTGCTACGCAACTTTCAAATGGAAGCATTGATTTGTCATTTTTACGCGTTTTGCTTCCAGACAGCACATCGCCCGTAGCATGCGACTTTGGTGTGCAATCCCACTTATAGGAAAAATTTGGTTTTAGTCTGCTGTCCCGTTTTTTGAAGAAAAAAAACCAACTTTTACATAGAGAGTGTCCCAGTAAAATTGGACAACGGCTGTATTTTGGAAAATACAATAGATAGCAACTTCGGACAACAAGTTTTATTACCAAACTGACGATGAAAAATCTTTAGAAAATATGTTCTGCTTCGTAAGTTTGACATAAGTTTGCGTAATAGCGATGGCAAATCCTTAAAATCGATTAATGTATAGAAAATCGTACAGGGTGTCCCTGAAATGCATGCGGAAAATAATATCACGGCATTCTTTGGGTCAAAACATTACAATTTGACTTAAAAATTATTTGGAAATAGTGTCTCGTTTTGATAGTCATCTCGTTTTATCTCGCTATTGATAGTCAAAGTTCTTCAAAAAAAAATCGATTCTTGTTGTATCTGGAGAATGCTTCAATGGACTTCAGTGAAACTTAGGGTACATTTATTTATTAGTGCNCTTTTTTATTTACAGTACGATTTTGAACAGAAATACGTCTGCTGGGCTAACTAGTAATATTATATGTCAACACAAATTTAAAGATCGAAAAATTAAAATCAATCTAATTAATAAAAATAAGAGAATCCAAACAAAAAATTCTTAAAAAAAATATTTTTAGTCTTCCAGCTGCCAAAACCATTAAAGAAGTAATTCAAAGTCTTAAAGAACAAACAGAAAATGACTGTAAAATAGGAAACATAAGATATATTTAAAGCATACTTAACAAAAAACAAGAAAAATAGAACATCCCAAAATGTAGAACCAAAAAAAACAAAACTCCTAAAAAATATATCAATCAAAATAAGATAATCATTACTATGAGTGCGAATCGCCAAAACGAACAAAGAAAGGCATAAAACCTTTTTACAAACCATAACAGACAAGAAATAAGTTAATAGTTAATGTGAATCTGTCGATTTTGTCTATAGGCTTTTCTTGTAAATAATATAAAAAAAATATATTGCATCTGATATGAATCAATAGCAGATTTGAGTTTTGTCTTACAAAAGATAGTTATTTACAAACAAAATTCTTTATTCTTTAAAACTCTACATGTAGGATTATCAAAATTAAAAAATTGATGTGAACTCTATTTTTATTTAGATATACAGGGTGTACGGAAAAAACGTCAGGAAAATTAAGGTGGTAATAATACATATGAAAATATTGCGATTTACGTAAATTTATGTTATACCAAAAGTTAATAATAACCGAGATACAGGGCGTCAAAGTTGAAAAAATAAATCACATTTTCTTTAATGCCTTTCGACTGCCTCGTCCGAATTTCACGAAATTTCGTGTCCGAAGGTTTTTCGGGATGAGGAATTCGAATTTATCAACAATTTGGTCCTATCTGCTAGGGGGCGCCACAGGGGACCATTACGACACATTTAAACTGCTACAATTTTTTTGTGCTACACTGTATGTAATTTTGGGCTAGAAAAATCTTCTTCCATACATTTCCTACTTAAAATGGCATACCTTATTGAAGTCGCTAGAAGCAATGGTTTGCGAGAACAACGCATCTAACGCTGATGATGCATACAAATTATTACAGTGAAATGAGAGCTATTATTAGGTCAAAAAAAATGTTCTTTCGTTTTTAGTTATACTCAGTGACATAGAAACCCAAACACCCAGTAAAAATAATCCGATTTCGATAATATTTTGTACATATGTTGGAGGGGTCAAAATAAGTAAATGATCAAAATATCAAGTAAATTGAATAATTATAACCTATTAAGTGGATTTTTTACAATTAATAATGTGTTGCCGCACCACGATTTGTTACACATTCATTAATGCGCGCAGGCATACTTCTAATGAGGTTATTAATACTGTCCTGGGGTATTTCATTCCAAGCGACTTCTATCTCATGTCGAAGCGCCGCGAGATTTTGAGGAGGCGGTTGTAAAGTTCGCAATCTTCTACCGATGATGTCCCACACATGTTCAATTGGAGACAAATCGGCAGATCTGGGAGGCCAAGGCATCACTTCAACTTCAGCTTGTTGAAAGTACTCCAACACTACCCTTGCTACGTGTGGTCGTGCATTGTCTTGCTGAAAGATTGGACTTTGAAGAGTTTCTAGGTATGGAACCAAACGAGGTTCCAGTATTTCCTGGATGTATCGCTGTGTCGTCATATTGCCTTTAATGAAGACTAGAGGTAACCTAGAGTTATAGGCAATGGCACCCCACACCATAATACCAACAACGCGATGAACATGCCTCTCTACAAAAAATCGTGGATCTCGTCGTTCGCCACGTCGCCTTCTAACCCTTGCCCGACCGTCATTCACGGCCAAACGGAACCTAGATTCATCGCTAAAAACTATTGCGTTCCACTCCTCATTCCAGGCTAATCGTTCTCTATTCTAACCAAGTCGATTTCGTTTGTGTTCTTGAGTTAAAGGTAACACAAACTGTGGGCGATATGAAACTAGACCACAACTTCTGATTCGTCTGTATACACTTCGCATTCCGATAGTTCTGCCATGTTCTGCGTACCACTGATTTGCAATTGCACTAGTGGTAGAAAATCGATCTCGTAAAGCTAACAATCTTAGGCGACGATCTTGGATTGTTGTTGTTCTGCGAACTCGTCCGGTACCCCTGGCTCGTTGTGTTCGATGTTCTTGAAACCATACCTGACAACATCTAAACACAGTATCTACACTCGTGTTTACTGTAGCCGCAATGTCTCGAAATGAAAGTCTGGCCTCCCGTAGACCAACAATTCTTCCCCTATCAAACGCATTTAGATGTTGATAATTAACATTTCTTCGTACACTTGACATTATAAAAATGTTGTCTGCGATTGATTGGAAGTACTCGTGTAGAAAAATAGACATACTGTGGTATTAAATTTATTTTCCTCTTTATCATAAATTAAAAAATACAAAAAAATATCCCAAATATGCAAGCCGATAAAACTGAAAATGTAATCACAATTTTTCTGTGCCGTGGTAAACACGTGAATAAATTTTTATCGAAATCGGATCATTTTTACTGGGTGTTCGGGTTTCTATGTCACTGAGTATACTTTGACTATTTTGACTTAAAAGTAATACTTTCTAATATTTGGAGTATTATTCCCTTGTTTTCGCAAATAAAAAGTAAGATAAGTCAGCAAAGTTATTTTGGCCCTCTGAAAATCGGCTTTAGATACGTTTCTTTCGGAAATCGTTGCTTCTAGCGACTTTAATAAATTATACCATTTTTAAGCAGAAAAAGCAAGGAAGAAGATTTTTCTAGTCCAAAATTACATACAGTGTAGCACAAAAAAGTTGTAGCAGTTTAAATGTGTCGTAATGGTCCCCTGTGGTGCCCCCTAACAGATACGACCAAATCGTTGATAAATTCGAATTCCTTATCCCGAAAAACCTCCGAACACGAAATTTCGTTAAATTCGGACGAGGCAGTCCAAAGGCATTAAAGAAAATGTGATTTATTTTTCAACTTTGACGCCCTGTATCTCAGTTATTATTAAATTTACGTAAATCGCATTATTTTCATATGTATTATTACCACTGTAATTTTCCTGACGTTTCTTTCGAACACCCTGTATATACATTTATTATTAGAATTCAATTAAGAAGTGATCACACACTTACCTTAAATTCACTTGAAAACATGCAATAAGTAAAATACATATTTACTTTTTATTTTTTTTGTTTTCCACTTTTTATTGCATGTTTTCAAATGTTTTTGTAGATTTAAATTTTAAGGTAAGTGTTTGAGTTAGGTTTTGGTTAGATCTGTTATGGGTTAAAGTAAATAATTTCAGAGTCCACAATAGATCTAAAGACTAGTTTTAACTAAAATGTATTTAGTCAAAACTAGAATTGACTGAGGGCGATAGTTAAAACTAGTTTTTCCTAGAAAAATAGGACTTTAACTAAATTTAGGTAAAATATTAATTTTTTTAAAACGGGCTTTGACTACTTCATATTACCCTTGACTAGTCAAAGGCCGATTTCGATTAAAATGTATTTCACCTTTGACTGACCGAATTAATCAATGCTAGATTTGACTAAAAATACATTAGTCAAAAATCGAATTAAGATTCTATTTCAGGGTTTGACCAAAGGCGTTGGTCAAACCTGAGGATTGACTAGTCGAACCTACGTTTAACCCTGATTCGTGCTTTCATTACAACATACACAGGGTGGCACAATTAAAACAGTCCACCTAAAATATTTTCGATTGAAGGAGTTTTTCTGGGAAACTCCGAGACACGTTGATTTTGTTTCCAAAGGGGGCATCTTTTGACCGCAAATTTATGGATGTAAGGTCATCCCCCTTAGTGCGGTGGCAACCCTTTCGAGAGTCTTAAAAGGCTTAGGGGTCAAGTAGCACATTATTTTAAAGGTATTTCAAAACTGCATTTAGGGGTGTAATTAGATTTTAAATTTATCGATTAGTATTTGAGAAAAAGAACTGCAAATATCCAAAAATTAAAAAAGTTTAATTTTTTTGACAAGATATTAGATTTTCGATACATGTTATAAGGAACTTTCTTTTGGAAAGGACGTCCTTAATCGTTGGTTAAATTTACGAAAGTTATTTCCATAACACCCTATATGATTCAGAATGTCATTACCAAGAGAAATGTTTCTTTCAACATGTATCGAAAATCTAATAGTTCTTGCAAAAAAATAAATGTTTTAATTTTTGAATATTTGCAGTTCTTTTCCTTAAAAGTTCATTGATAAATTTAATTACACCCCCAAATACAGTTTTGAAATGATGTGTCACTTGACCCCTCAAGCTATTTAAGATTCTCGAAAGGATTGCCTCCCCATTAAGGGGGATGACCCTACATCAATGAGTATACGGTCAAAAGATGTCCCCCTTGGAAGAAAAATCGATGTGTTTCGGGGTTTCCGAGAAAAATTCCCCAATTGAAAATATTTCAGGTGGACTGTTTTATTTGGGCCACTATTTACATGATCGTTTAAGAAATTTCTTTATAAAAATCAACAACAATGTCAACAGAAACATTAACAATAACTTGGAAATAGCATTATTTACAAAATAATATCAAATTATACATGGACAAATTTTAGTGGATATTCCATAAATTTCCATTCTTAGTTGTCTTCCGTTAGTAAATAGAAAGTTTGTTTTTTTAGATGCCTTCAACGTAATATTCTGATACGTTTAATTGTACTGGAAACAAGAATAAATTCAATTTCACAACTCAACAACTAATTTAGTATTACTAAGAAAAATGAAGAAATAAGGATACAAATACGAAAACTTATTATTTTTGATCATAAAAATCAATTAACTTTTCGGGAAATAGCCAAGAAATATATTTTTAAGTGCTCCAGGCAACGTGAATAAACAATATTTAAAATATACTTAATACTGTGGAAAACTTACTTGATCGCGGAGGAAATTGCTAATTAAATTTCTATGAAGAGAGAAAAATAGTTATAAAAGTTCAAAGTGATCCAACAATAACTTCCAGAAAAATAAGTGAAGAATTAAATTTAAGTGTTTCCTTGAGGACCATGAGACAAACAACTAGAAAAAGCAGATTTGGAAATATCTGTTGCTAGACGTAAACCACAAATTAGTGAAGTGGATAGAAGAAAGAGATTGAATTTTGCTAAAAAATTTGTAAATAAACCATTCAATTTTTGGAAATGAAAGTACATGTTTAAAGAAAACTGAATGAGTCTTTGGAAAAAAAAATGTTTTGCTTACGTTAAACTTGCAGGAGGGTCCGTAATAGTTTAGGATTATTTTTCGTGGTACGAAGTAGGAAATATGATATTTATTGAAGGATTTATGAATGCTGAGAAGGATGTACAAATATTGAATGAAAATTTAGAAGAATCATATCGGAAGATGGACTTTGAAGAGAATTATAATTTTTAGCAATACATGCTGCCGAAAAAATGAAACAATTTTTGAAGACTTTTGTATTGAAGTTCTGGAATGGCTCTCATAAATCTTAGATCTCAATTCAATTGAGAATTAACAGAGTATGTTGGACGGAAACATTTTCTTCCGTATTACAATTACTATTAAAGAAAACTGATAAAAATTATTTGAAAACATTAATTAAAAGTATCCCGCGACGTCTTGAAGCTGTTTTAAAAGATAAGGCAATACTAATTAAATACTAGTACTTATTTTTATTGCTATTTATTTATAATTTACGTTCATTTAACATTTGTTGATTGAATGTCCACGCATAATTTAATATTATTTTCTAAACAATGCTATTTTCAAGTTATTGTTAATGTTTCTGTTGACATTGTTGTTGATTCTTATACAGAAATTCTTATAGAATCATGTATATATTTTAATTTTAATTTAAATAAGCTTTTTTGTAAAATAATGAACAATTTTTATTATAAATCATGCCTGTGCATTTCATTTTGTACACGATTATATATTTTTGAAAAGCTGATCAAAAGAGGAATTCAACGAAAACAAAATATGTAGGATTTAAAATAACATATAGGTATCTGGTCTATATCTTACAATTTTTTTTAGTTTTTTTTTAGGTTTTAGATAATTACCAATTAGTTTCTTCCTTAACCCTTAGCGTACCGACTTGGATTAGTTAGACCCAAGAGCTGTAAATTTGTATAAATCAGTTATAAGCATTACTAGACCTATAAGATCAACCTATTTTTAATACATACATACCGTGTGTCCCAGGATAGGTGGAACGATTCTTGTAAAAAGCAAAAAATTTTCGAATTAAATTTTCATTTTTTGGGGTTCAGCCCCGCTTGGTTAAAGACTAATTTCTACCATAATTTTAGTTTTCAAAAATCAAGTATGCCTTGGAAATCTTGAAAAAACCTTTTTTTCTCTAGAGTAAACTGCCTTTCGTGTGTCAAATACGACATAAAGTTACTAAGAAAAGTTGTTCAGAATCAACATTTAAACCCCCATACCAAATTTCAAAATCCTAGGCCAACTATGGTTTTTCCATTTCNCCAGAATTTTGTATATTTTAGAACGTGATATTGGGACATTTTTCAATGAAGGATGTTTCCGTTACTAAAAAAATGACGAATTTTAAATTAATGTTAGATTTCGATTTGTATAGTTATTTTGGGAGACAGGAGCCTGGTGTATATCAGTAATAAATTAAATAAAATTAAAAAATAATATATATCTTGAATTTTCGGGTCTTTTTACAATTTTTCAATAACGCGAAGTTTTAGAAGTCAACAAATTATTCTGTATATGATTATTCAAAAATTATTTTATTTAAAAAACATTCCATTCAATGGAAATAGATTTGCCATTTTTCTAAATATAGTTCAGATAGATTAAGGAACACCCACTGCAGTGCATATTTCATCAATTTCTTTTTTATAAATGAAAGTGAAACAATATAATTTAATTTATAAAGTCTGCTTGTCGCCATTAACAAGAATTAATTAGATTCCGATCGTTAAATCTTGCTTATTCGTAAAAAGCAATTATTTAACTCATAATCTGAACATTAAATTAATGATTGATTTCCTTTGTGACATCAATCGAAAAGCTTGTAAGGACCGCGAGGAATGTTATTAGTACATATAATTTAATAATGATTTTCTTTGTATCAAAAGATTATAAAGTTAATTTTAAAGTACATTTAATGTATAAATTAATTTTTTTTTTAGGATTAGAAATTAAAGATTACACCAGAACATAATGGTAGCTGCTTCCTGGAACACCTCCTACGTCTTCGGATACGACGACCAATGGGGCGGTCGTTATTTCTTCACTTATTTTTCCGAATTTTCACCGCCTAATGATCGACACTATCTTCTGGAAATCGTTTTGCTAGTCATCACCTTTATCTTCTCCATTATGGCAAATATTTCTATAATAATTTGCGTAACCAGGTAAGAATAACTAGGTTAAAGAGCAACGAGCGACCGTTAACTGCATAAATTCATTCAAAGGTAAAAGAAAAGAGCGTCGTCGTATTTTCGAGTATTACGAGCTTCATTGGGTCTAAAAATAGGCATTTACATTGTCTAGTCATTTGTTTGTTTTCCGTTTAATACTTGATAGTTTCGAAGCTGGAAAACTTTTCCGTATTTTGAGATAGGGTGTCAGCTTCCAAACTATGGAAACGCATATAGAGGAACAAATCTGGGATTTTTCCGTGTGAATGTGTTCGTTTTAAAACTGGGTCAATTATTATAGATTTTCGCCTGGATTTCAGGCAAACGACCTCCGTCGGGACGTATTTACCCGCTTGTTTCAACATTCGGTGCTGTACGTCATTGATTAAGCAAATCGCAGGCGGCCGAGTAATTTAATTTTGTTTTCCGTGATAGCCGTTTATATGATTGTTTGTCGATTCTTTCTTTTTTTTGGATACGAGTATAAATAAACCACGATTTATTTGAGAGGCAAAATGGAAAAGTATTTTTAAAATAGCTTTAGATCGTCTCAAACTCTGAAATGGAAATATTTTTTTGAATATGTCTCGAGAATATTACAAGGTATATTTTATTTGTTATCCAGTAAGGACATTTTTTGGACTTGTAATCTCTCTTTACTCTATAGCTTGAAAATGTTACCAAAATAAACTTTCATTTTATACACCTAATTATATTCCTTACCCATTACTGACAAATTACCTTCGCACAATTTTTTCACAACTTGTAAGCTTACGATCCATCTTTTATTATAAAAAAAACTAAATAACTAAATACTAAACTAAAAACTAAATTAAATAACTTAACATCGATCCTACCTTTCCATTTTAAAGGTTATGTCCATTAGCACGCTATCAACTGCTTCATTCATTATGAAGAATGAAACTTAAAACTAGAGAAAAAAGGAAATTAACAAAACGAAAAAACTCGTCTTAGTTCTAACATACCTTAAACTTTTATAGGATATTTCGACATAATTAACTAGTTTTTCTAAAACCTAAGAAAAAAGATTTCGTAAGAACCTGATGTAAAATAGTTAAACTTTTATATTAAGTTGAGTTCACATTATGTGTTCGTCATATGATTTATGATTTCTCATATACGTCGGTCGTAACGATTTAGTGGTTTCACGCTTACACTAATGACAAATGTCGTTTCATGCGACTTTTTGTATATTGTGAATAACTCATCAGTATGATAAATCTTATGAGAAGTTATATGATTAGACACATAGTGTAAACTCAATTTTAGTCTATTGGTTTCATAATTGATAGAATTTTGTTCGAGCTGCCAAAACTTATGCTCTATTTTCCCATTGCAGATTTCCTTGGAGGTTTTTTGAAATTGAAATAATTCTTTTACTATTTTGCAGTCTAGTGGAAAGTAAAAAAATATTTTTCGGAAACCCACATGAGTTTCTTGTAAAGTCGCGTACAGGCCGAGGTTCCAATGCAATCTAAAGCACATATGACTGGGTGTTGGAGAGCGTTGAAATTGATGTGTATGATGGGACCGAGCACGAATTAACGATTGTCAACGTTGGAGTTGGATCGCATTCACTCCCTAGGCAGTACATCAAAAGATGCTCGATCAGGTCTCAATACGATTTGTCACAGTTTACAAACATTAGTTTGAGCCCTAACGGTGTGTACGAAGGAGTCAAAACCTCTCCAATCTTTTCCAATCGCAAATACCAATGCCAAATACATTGTTGCTCGTTTGCGTTGGCGTTGGAACTTTGGCCTTCACAGGGCTTAATAAACGCTCCTCAAAGTCTAAATCGTGACATTTGTTTCCATCACAATCAGTCCGTAGTAACTGCTCAAACTTTCCATACAAGCAAATGTTAATATATTCTTAGCCTACTGTATAAGAAATTAAATTTTCGGATGAAAAATGTTTTATTATTCTACATAATCTCCCCTTAATTGAACACACTTTGAGTAGCGAGGCTGCAATGCCTTTGATGCCTCTAATCAACATAAAAAATGTGATGGACGAGTTCATACCGGGTATCCCATTAAGGGATTTACGGACGATAGCTCAATCACTATTAATAGAAGGAAAAAAATCTAAAAGCAATGTTTGTTTAATTTTTTTTAACAATATTTTCGATTAAACAGAGAATATCATAAAACTTATACGATGTGCAGCCTTATTGGTTCAACTGAAATATCCCATATATTATAGCTCTTTCCAATTCCATATTCAAATAAAATTATACATGTCGTGAGTGTAGAACCAGAATCATGTAAGTCCACTTTTTTACAAAAACGATCATGTATAAGTCCATATTAATATGATACGTCAGATCCATGCGTTTTTTTCACAATTCACTTTTATGGACTTACATGATTCTGGTTGTACACCCACGATATTTTCTATTAAGTAGTACGGTTTATATTTGAACAGTTTATGAGATTTTTCAATTTTTATTCGAAAAATTGTTCTTTGTTTCTGCGTTCAGTTCTTATGATCCACGAAAAACAAACAATTATATACAACGATAAAGTGGTATTTTTCAAGAATCAATTTTTACTACACGGTGACGCACAGGTCTTGCCCAACTCCGGGAACTTCAACACTTAACAAAAGCTTTTTTGTTAATAAATTATCCCCTATTTTAATAAATAGTTGTTCCTGTAACAATTCATCATCGATTTTATTCAACATATTCTATAAATATCTATAATAGTTTTTGAGATTATTTTGTTTTTTTAGATTTATTTAATGAATTTCCCAATAACATACAACATAATTTACACAAAGGTAACCATGAAATACCTGTTGTATAACATGAATTAATTGTAATTATTATATTGGTTAATAAGAGATAAAAATAAAATATCTACAAAACGAGAATTAATTATTACTTTATTAAATGCACTAGACCCTGAATAACATACTCTACCTGCGTTATCTAACAGTTATTTTTTATAGAATTTAGTTATTTTGTCGTTGTTTTATCTACTGGTTATTGTTATTTTTTCAAAATTAAGTTTTTTGCGTAATAGTTAACAAATAGACGTATATTTTCTACACGTTAGTCCAAATAGCTTTAGACACGAAAGTTAAAACTACGTTTTTTTACAAAATGCATTAACAAAATTATTCTCGATTGTAAACCTTATTGTTTTTTTGAAAAATTTTAAATATATTGTTATAAATAAGGGCTTTACTTGGTTTTGGACTGTTTTGTACAGGTTTAGTTCGGTTGTATTGTTGTTTAATTGAGTTTTTATGTTTCCAAATTAACTGACAGAATTAACGCTTTTGGCTGTTAATTAGAAAAATGAACAATGGATTGTTATCCAACTATTGCAGGTGTAGTAATTTGGAGATAATTTATGAAATATAGTGCTTGATCTTGAACCCTTGCATAAGTTACTAGGGCAAGACGTAACAATTGGTATCAGAAGTGGGATTATTGAATTAGTGCAGCACTAGAAGCTACAATAATGAGTAAAATTTGGTGAATAGCTATAGTAACTAGAAGTGAACAAACACAAATGGAAGATTTGAGTAAGATTATTGAATTTATGAAGCTTCAATTTGAAAAATAGAATAAGAAATTTGATGAACAAACGCTAATCATAAATGCAAAGTTTGCAAACATCGATAAGAAATTTGAAACACAACAATTTGGCAAAGTTTAGAATTAGAACATGTTAAAGAATCGCAAAGCAATTTAAATAAGGAATTTAGACAACTGCGAAGTATATGATGACGTACAGTAATTAGATATTAAAGTGCACGATGTCATTATAAATTTTGAAAACGGCACAAGACAAATTAAAAATGAACTTGATATATTGGCATGTGAGTTATTCGAAGGAATATCGACAGAATATCCCAAATCAGAATGAATGGCTAGTTCAACAGTCAAATTGCCTGTGAATGATGAGAAAACTTCATAATAAACTTACAAGAAACAATTTAAATACGCAGCAAAAATTTATAACTGGAAAAATTTAAAAAAAACTACAGTGTTGGTGGTTGCTTTACGTGGTGAAGCTGTAGTTTTACAAACAATAAAGAAAACCAACTATCAGATTTAATATTCCATTTGAACAGACAATTTGGTGATAAACATTTACAACAACTCTAGCCAGTGCAGTTAAGAAGTTAAATGCAAAGAATAAATGAGAATTTGCGGCAATTTGAAACTAATATAGATGGCCTTTTTGGCATACCTAACTCGGAAGTAAAAAAAAAATAATTGATTACTCAAATATATGTTGGTGGAATTTGATACTGTGAAATTCAACACGCCATAAGGTACTGCAAGGAATTGTCAGAAGCTTTGGCTTATGCACTTTAGTATGAGGCCATCAAACAAGTCTCTCGAGGTAATCCGACATGTTAAAAGTGGGAATCTCGAACGTGAAGAATTGCCATAATAAAGACCGATTTATTACGTCAACTTGGAAGGGAATTATTAAATAGGAAACCATTAAATCGATTTAAAGACTACAAAAAAAGCAAATTGAATGCTAAAATTGTAGAGAGCACAGACATATAAAATTACGCTGTCATAGAATTCGGCACTCCCAGGCCTACGATGACAACCAGAAAAACTAAAAATCGAATTGAATGTATATTACATCAAAATTGAAAACTGTAACTAAAGAAGTTTCAGTGATAGGTTCTCCCAATATGATTATTTTTTATGAAACCGATTTTTATAACAAGAAGTCTATGTTCACTTGGTTTTTTCTTTTAGAGTAAATATCCTTTTAGTATTTCGAGAATATAATAGAATATAATATAATATAATATAATAGAATAGATTATAATTTGAAACATCAATATTTTCTGTATTATTATATTTTCTTACGAAAAATCATACCTCTGAATTATAATCCTTAATATTATCACAGTTATAGTAAACAAAATAGGTATAATTAACATTGAAAAAAGTAAATATAATTCAGTTTCCAAAACAATAAGATATTTATAATTCTGCTCCAAAAAAATAAAACAATCATATTGATGTTTGCCTAGCAAAGTAAGACTAAATTTTGTAACCTACTTCGTCGATTATTCCACTGGGCCAATCTAAATGAGTTAATATTAATGCACTATACATATAGCCTATATGGCTAGTCATAGTGTGTAGTTCTGGATCTTTTAGCTGACATTTAGTCCTAGATGAGTGATTGCTACTGTTTAATTCTATTCTCTATTCTTATTATTTCTAATTTGAGTTGGAAATTATTAGTGTCACAGGCGACCCAGTCATTGCTCTGGTAAGTGCTAGCAGTATATTTTCAACTCAAAATTCTCGATTTAATTAATATGATGTAAACTAGTTCTTTAATCATCCTCAATGTTTGAAGTTAGAAAAACAATTCGTCTTTGCATGTGATTTAAAAAATTTGCCAAAATAATCATTCCTCTGGTCTTGTGAGATACAGATTTTAATTGATAAATGCAATTATATTGGGAAAAACAGTGTGATCTTTGGTTAATTAAAATAATTCAATCATAACTTGAAGCAATCGAAATACAAAAATGAAACAACAATTTTTCGAAATTTTTTTAATTAGATCATTTTCAGAGAACAAGTCAGATATTTAAGGATTTTTAAGGATTTCGGACCTTAGGTTGTAACAACTTTTTTTTAATATATTTTCATATAGAATCACCCCTTTCTTTGTGGTAGCTAATAATAAGATCATAGTTACCCTGTATAGCCCATTTTTTATAAACCAAAAACGTCAAATAATTTACAAATCTAAAAGCTCAGTAATAAAATTTAATTAAAACTGTACAAAACAATCTAAAACTAAATAAAAACCTTATTCATAGTACTTTTCGTAAAACTGGTACGAATAAGGTTTTTACTTGGTTTTGGATTGGTCAGGAAGACCAAACGAGGTTGACGACCACAACATGAAGTCATTAATTGAGTTAAACTAGCATTACACGACACAAGAGCTTACAGAAATATTAAACATCCATTATTCAACCGTTCACGTGCACATGAACAAGCTGGGATACAAAATACGTAACACGGCACGTCTATTACTCCATCAGGGATTAAGGTGTTTTATTTTGGAGAAATGTGAAGAGAAACCTACAATTTTTTTCGCAAAAAAATTTGTTCAAACGACGAAAATGTACTGCGAATAAGCTTAATACGAAGACTGTTCAATGGAAACACGTATAAAGTCTGTGGCACATTTGATATTCAACGATTTCAAAAGCCAGTGCTCTTTTGAAATCCAACTGCAGTTAGTTGCGTGTATGCTATTGTATAACATTTGTTAGCTGACAATTTTAGATTCATTAAAAAAAAATTTATTTATTTTTTTTAATTTTTATCGATTTTACAGCAAGTTGAAGATGAAACACCAAATTTCGTATTTTTGGCCATATTTTACTGTTTTACTTCCATAAACGGAAAAACAGGCGTCGAGCTTCTGAAAACATACGTAAAATTTACGGTGACAATGTTCTACAAAACTGTCAGTGCCAACAAATCGAACAAAATGGGCAATTTATCATTGATTTATCTTGATTCCTTATACAGGGTGTTTTGAAATTCAAGTTGCAACGCTCTACTAGACAGAGTACAGCACAAAATAAGCCGATTATAATAATCTCTATTTACTCATAAGTTGATAATAACGGAGCTACAGGGTGTTAAACTTGAAAAAATATATCACATTTTTTTCAATGTTTTTGATTTACTTCAAGCTAATTTTACGAAATCTCATATCCGGGGGTTTTTTAGGATGATAAATTCAAATTTATCAACGAATTAGTTATATCTTCTAGCTGGCACCACAAGAGGTGACTAAAACACTTTTAAACGGCTAAAATTTTTTGTGCCACGGTGTACACCACTTTCGATTGGAAAATTCTTTTTCCCTCTCCTTTTTACTTAAAAAAGTTATACTCTGTTGATAACACTAGAAGTAATGATTTCCGAAAAAAAAACGCACTTATGCACATACAAATTATTGGAGGACTCGAATAACTTTTCTGACTTACCTTAATTTTTATCCGTGACAACAGGGAAATAACCCTTCAGAGATTAAAAACTAATAGTTTTTAGTCAAAAGAAATTGCAATAAAAAAAAATATTTTAGACCCAATAATAGCTTTCGATTCACTGTGATAATTTGCGTGCATCATCAGCTTTATATCCGCTTTTTATCTGAAATCATTACTTCTAGTGACATCAGTAGAGTATAACTTTTTTATGTAAATAAAAAAATGTAAGGAAAAAGTTTTTTCCAATCGAAAGTGGCATAAACCGTGGCACAAAAAAGTTTTGACTGTTTAAAAATGTTGTAATGACCTCTTGTAGCGCCCTTTAGAAGATTTAATTAAATCGTCAATAAATTTGAATTTGTCATCCCAAAAAACTCTCGGATACGAAGTTCCCTAAAATTAGCTTGAAGTGATTAAAAAATATTAAGGAAAATGTGATTTATTTTTTCAACTTCGACACCCTGTAGCTCTGTTATTATCAAGTTATGCGTAAATCCAGATTAGTAAAAGGTTTATTTTGGGCTGTGTTGTCTGGTAGAGCGTTGCAACATGAATTTAAAACGCTCTGTATATGTAGATAAATATATGTATGTATTTTTTAAAAAATATAAATATGTCAAGTCTTCCGACAATCCAATCTAACTGATTCTATCGACAACTTTAACAAATTGACATTTTTAAATAAATTGAACTGAAAAATAAATATAACTATTACAATTAAATATCAAAAATGATTAACAAACTCGATAAACTATACTTAGGTAAAGAAAATAATATAATAAACAGGGCATTACATTTAAAAAATATAAGTCTTTGTTAGTATTTTAAAATTTCCTAAATAGGTCAAGCTCTGTGCCCTATTCTGTGGCAAAAATTCATTCTTGAAAAGTGCCCAAAGATATTTCTAAATATTCACCACTACCATACATGATTGTTTCTATTTTTTCGAGTATAAAAGCTGAGATACAGGGCCAGAAAACAATCAGTATAAATAAGTATGTGGTATTTTTTTTAAGTGAAAAACCTCATAAAATGTTTAACTTGAACATATGTACCACTTAATAAAAAATATACAGTGTTTTTATTTCAAAACGAACCAACCTAAAGAACTCTTAAATAATGTATTATTTTAAAATTTCCAAAAACACATCAATTCAGATATCGAGAGGGAAACTTTTTGAGTTTATGTCCAATCCTCTATCTTTAACCCCTTAAGCAGGGGGTGACTCACCCCTAAAATCTTAAATGGAATGGGGGGTCGAGTGATACGTCATCTTAAAGGACATGTCAAGAACTTTTCACCTACCAAGTTTCAGGTCATTTCGTTTAACCATTCCAAAATGGCAGACATTTGAATTTTGCGATTTTTACTACGAAAAGTGTCATAAACCGGAGTTTAGATATGG
Source organism: Hypothenemus hampei (assembly GCA_013372445.1). Classification (NCBI taxonomy): domain Eukaryota; kingdom Metazoa; phylum Arthropoda; class Insecta; order Coleoptera; family Curculionidae; genus Hypothenemus; species Hypothenemus hampei. Next base: position 39,823 of record JABRWK010000140.1, on the reverse strand, counting down.
AGGAAGCAATTTAATTTCGTATTTCACAAAATTTTGTCATTTGTCCCCTCACCCTCACTTTGAAATATGAAAATCGATATTTTCTTTGATGACACTGAAATGGGTATTCCAGGTCTCTAGTTACCTGCAATGAAAATTTTTCGGCTTTTAAAGAAAGCAAACCAATTCTGTACGACGGAATATGAGAAGTATTTACCAGAAAAGTTACACGGCATATCTTCGTTCACAACATTTTAAATACTATCTAATGTTATCGATTTATCACTTGTCATTGATATAGTTTTTTTAATATTTGTCTGGAGGTGTCTAAGTTTTTGTGATAAAACGATACTATCTAGTAAATAGTCAAGGCCNCCTATCAGTCAGCCGTTATGAGCTGATCCAGAATTTTGTATATTTTAGAACGTGATATTGGGACATTTTTCAATGAAGGATGTTTCCGTTACTAAAAAAATGACGAATTTTAAATTAATGTTAGATTTCGATTTGTATAGTTATTTTGGGAGACAGGAGCCTGGTGTATATCAGTAATAAATTAAATAAAATTAAAAAATAATATATATCTTGAATTTTCGGGTCTTTTTACAATTTTTCAATAACGCGAAGTTTTAGAAGTCAACAAATTATTCTGTATATGATTATTCAAAAATTATTTTATTTAAAAAACATTCCATTCAATGGAAATAGATTTGCCATTTTTCTAAATATAGTTCAGATAGATTAAGGAACACCCACTGCAGTGCATATTTCATCAATTTCTTTTTTATAAATGAAAGTGAAACAATATAATTTAATTTATAAAGTCTGCTTGTCGCCATTAACAAGAATTAATTAGATTCCGATCGTTAAATCTTGCTTATTCGTAAAAAGCAATTATTTAACTCATAATCTGAACATTAAATTAATGATTGATTTCCTTTGTGACATCAATCGAAAAGCTTGTAAGGACCGCGAGGAATGTTATTAGTACATATAATTTAATAATGATTTTCTTTGTATCAAAAGATTATAAAGTTAATTTTAAAGTACATTTAATGTATAAATTAATTTTTTTTTTAGGATTAGAAATTAAAGATTACACCAGAACATAATGGTAGCTGCTTCCTGGAACACCTCCTACGTCTTCGGATACGACGACCAATGGGGCGGTCGTTATTTCTTCACTTATTTTTCCGAATTTTCACCGCCTAATGATCGACACTATCTTCTGGAAATCGTTTTGCTAGTCATCACCTTTATCTTCTCCATTATGGCAAATATTTCTATAATAATTTGCGTAACCAGGTAAGAATAACTAGGTTAAAGAGCAACGAGCGACCGTTAACTGCATAAATTCATTCAAAGGTAAAAGAAAAGAGCGTCGTCGTATTTTCGAGTATTACGAGCTTCATTGGGTCTAAAAATAGGCATTTACATTGTCTAGTCATTTGTTTGTTTTCCGTTTAATACTTGATAGTTTCGAAGCTGGAAAACTTTTCCGTATTTTGAGATAGGGTGTCAGCTTCCAAACTATGGAAACGCATATAGAGGAACAAATCTGGGATTTTTCCGTGTGAATGTGTTCGTTTTAAAACTGGGTCAATTATTATAGATTTTCGCCTGGATTTCAGGCAAACGACCTCCGTCGGGACGTATTTACCCGCTTGTTTCAACATTCGGTGCTGTACGTCATTGATTAAGCAAATCGCAGGCGGCCGAGTAATTTAATTTTGTTTTCCGTGATAGCCGTTTATATGATTGTTTGTCGATTCTTTCTTTTTTTTGGATACGAGTATAAATAAACCACGATTTATTTGAGAGGCAAAATGGAAAAGTATTTTTAAAATAGCTTTAGATCGTCTCAAACTCTGAAATGGAAATATTTTTTTGAATATGTCTCGAGAATATTACAAGGTATATTTTATTTGTTATCCAGTAAGGACATTTTTTGGACTTGTAATCTCTCTTTACTCTATAGCTTGAAAATGTTACCAAAATAAACTTTCATTTTATACACCTAATTATATTCCTTACCCATTACTGACAAATTACCTTCGCACAATTTTTTCACAACTTGTAAGCTTACGATCCATCTTTTATTATAAAAAAAACTAAATAACTAAATACTAAACTAAAAACTAAATTAAATAACTTAACATCGATCCTACCTTTCCATTTTAAAGGTTATGTCCATTAGCACGCTATCAACTGCTTCATTCATTATGAAGAATGAAACTTAAAACTAGAGAAAAAAGGAAATTAACAAAACGAAAAAACTCGTCTTAGTTCTAACATACCTTAAACTTTTATAGGATATTTCGACATAATTAACTAGTTTTTCTAAAACCTAAGAAAAAAGATTTCGTAAGAACCTGATGTAAAATAGTTAAACTTTTATATTAAGTTGAGTTCACATTATGTGTTCGTCATATGATTTATGATTTCTCATATACGTCGGTCGTAACGATTTAGTGGTTTCACGCTTACACTAATGACAAATGTCGTTTCATGCGACTTTTTGTATATTGTGAATAACTCATCAGTATGATAAATCTTATGAGAAGTTATATGATTAGACACATAGTGTAAACTCAATTTTAGTCTATTGGTTTCATAATTGATAGAATTTTGTTCGAGCTGCCAAAACTTATGCTCTATTTTCCCATTGCAGATTTCCTTGGAGGTTTTTTGAAATTGAAATAATTCTTTTACTATTTTGCAGTCTAGTGGAAAGTAAAAAAATATTTTTCGGTAAACCCACATGAGTTTCTTGTAAAGTCGCGTACAGGCCGAGGTTCCAATGCAATCTAAAGCACATATGACTGGGTGTTGGAGAGCGTTGAAATTGATGTGTATGATGGGACCGAGCACGAATTAACGATTGTCAACGTTGGAGTTGGATCGCATTCACTCCCTAGGCAGTACATCAAAAGATGCTCGATCAGGTCTCAATACGATTTGTCACAGTTTACAAACATTAGTTTGAGCCCTAACGGTGTGTACGAAGGAGTCAAAACCTCTCCAATCTTTTCCAATCGCAAATACCAATGCCAAATACATTGTTGCTCGTTTGCGTTGGCGTTGGAACTTTGGCCTTCACAGGGCTTAATAAACGCTCCTCAAAGTCTAAATCGTGACATTTGTTTCCATCACAATCAGTCCGTAGTAACTGCTCAAACTTTCCATACAAGCAAATGTTAATATATTCTTAGCCTACTGTATAAGAAATTAAATTTTCGGATGAAAAATGTTTTATTATTCTACATAATCTCCCCTTAATTGAACACACTTTGAGTAGCGAGGCTGCAATGCCTTTGATGCCTCTAATCAACATAAAAAATGTGATGGACGAGTTCATACCGGGTATCCCATTAAGGGATTTACGGACGATAGCTCAATCACTATTAATAGAAGGAAAAAAATACTAAAAGCAATGTTTGTTTAATTTTTTTTAACAATATTTTCGATTAAACAGAGAATATCATAAAACTTATACGATGTGCAGCCTTATTGGTTCAACTGAAATATCCCATATATTATAGCTCTTTCCAATTCCATATTCAAATAAAATTATACATGTCGTGAGTGTAGAACCAGAATCATGTAAGTCCACTTTTTTACAAAAACGATCATGTATAAGTCCATATTAATATGATACGTCAGATCCATGCGTTTTTTTCACAATTCACTTTTATGGACTTACATGATTCTGGTTGTACACCCACGATATTTTCTATTAAGTAGTACGGTTTATATTTGAACAGTTTATGAGATTTTTCAATTTTTATTCGAAAAATTGTTCTTTGTTTCTGCGTTCAGTTCTTATGATCCACGAAAAACAAACAATTATATACAACGATAAAGTGGTATTTTTCAAGAATCAATTTTTACTACACGGTGACGCACAGGTCTTGCCCAACTCCGGGAACTTCAACACTTAACAAAAGCTTTTTTGTTAATAAATTATCCCCTATTTTAATAAATAGTTGTTCCTGTAACAATTCATCATCGATTTTATTCAACATATTCTATAAATATCTATAATAGTTTTTGAGATTATTTTGTTTTTTTAGATTTATTTAATGAATTTCCCAATAACATACAACATAATTTACACAAAGGTAACCATGAAATACCTGTTGTATAACATGAATTAATTGTAATTATTATATTGGTTAATAAGAGATAAAAATAAAATATCTACAAAACGAGAATTAATTATTACTTTATTAAATGCACTAGACCCTGAATAACATACTCTACCTGCGTTATCTAACAGTTATTTTTTATAGAATTTAGTTATTTTGTCGTTGTTTTATCTACTGGTTATTGTTATTTTTTCAAAATTAAGTTTTTTGCGTAATAGTTAACAAATAGACGTATATTTTCTACACGTTAGTCCAAATAGCTTTAGACACGAAAGTTAAAACTACGTTTTTTTACAAAATGCATTAACAAAATTATTCTCGATTGTAAACCTTATTGTTTTTTTGAAAAATTTTAAATATATTGTTATAAATAAGGGCTTTACTTGGTTTTGGACTGTTTTGTACAGGTTTAGTTCGGTTGTATTGTTGTTTAATTGAGTTTTTATGTTTCCAAATTAACTGACAGAATTAACGCTTTTGGCTGTTAATTAGAAAAATGAACAATGGATTGTTATCCAACTATTGCAGGTGTAGTAATTTGGAGATAATTTATGAAATATAGTGCTTGATCTTGAACCCTTGCATAAGTTACTAGGGCAAGACGTAACAATTGGTATCAGAAGTGGGATTATTGAATTAGTGCAGCACTAGAAGCTACAATAATGAGTAAAATTTGGTGAATAGCTATAGTAACTAGAAGTGAACAAACACAAATGGAAGATTTGAGTAAGATTATTGAATTTATGAAGCTTCAATTTGAAAAATAGAATAAGAAATTTGATGAACAAACGCTAATCATAAATGCAAAGTTTGCAAACATCGATAAGAAATTTGAAACACAACAATTTGGCAAAGTTTAGAATTAGAACATGTTAAAGAATCGCAAAGCAATTTAAATAAGGAATTTAGACAACTGCGAAGTATATGATGACGTACAGTAATTAGATATTAAAGTGCACGATGTCATTATAAATTTTGAAAACGGCACAAGACAAATTAAAAATGAACTTGATATATTGGCATGTGAGTTATTCGAAGGAATATCGACAGAATATCCCAAATCAGAATGAATGGCTAGTTCAACAGTCAAATTGCCTGTGAATGATGAGAAAACTTCATAATAAACTTACAAGAAACAATTTAAATACGCAGCAAAAATTTATAACTGGAAAAATTTAAAAAAAACTACAGTGTTGGTGGTTGCTTTACGTGGTGAAGCTGTAGTTTTACAAACAATAAAGAAAACCAACTATCAGATTTAATATTCCATTTGAACAGACAATTTGGTGATAAACATTTACAACAACTCTAGCCAGTGCAGTTAAGAAGTTAAATGCAAAGAATAAATGAGAATTTGCGGCAATTTGAAACTAATATAGATGGCCTTTTTGGCATACCTAACTCGGAAGTAAAAAAAAATAATTGATTACTCAAATATATGTTGGTGGAATTTGATACTGTGAAATTCAACACGCCATAAGGTACTGCAAGGAATTGTCAGAAGCTTTGGCTTATGCACTTTAGTATGAGGCCATCAAACAAGTCTCTCGAGGTAATCCGACATGTTAAAAGTGGGAATCTCGAACGTGAAGAATTGCCATAATAAAGACCGATTTATTACGTCAACTTGGAAGGGAATTATTAAATAGGAAACCATTAAATCGATTTAAAGACTACAAAAAAAGCAAATTGAATGCTAAAATTGTAGAGAGCACAGACATATAAAATTACGCTGTCATAGAATTCGGCACTCCCAGGCCTACGATGACAACCAGAAAAACTAAAAATCGAATTGAATGTATATTACATCAAAATTGAAAACTGTAACTAAAGAAGTTTCAGTGATAGGTTCTCCCAATATGATTATTTTTTATGAAACCGATTTTTATAACAAGAAGTCTATGTTCACTTGGTTTTTTCTTTTAGAGTAAATATCCTTTTAGTATTTCGAGAATATAATAGAATATAATATAATATAATATAATAGAATAGATTATAATTTGAAACATCAATATTTTCTGTATTATTATATTTTCTTACGAAAAATCATACCTCTGAATTATAATCCTTAATATTATCACAGTTATAGTAAACAAAATAGGTATAATTAACATTGAAAAAAGTAAATATAATTCAGTTTCCAAAACAATAAGATATTTATAATTCTGCTCCAAAAAAATAAAACAATCATATTGATGTTTGCCTAGCAAAGTAAGACTAAATTTTGTAACCTACTTCGTCGATTATTCCACTGGGCCAATCTAAATGAGTTAATATTAATGCACTATACATATAGCCTATATGGCTAGTCATAGTGTGTAGTTCTGGATCTTTTAGCTGACATTTAGTCCTAGATGAGTGATTGCTACTGTTTAATTCTATTCTCTATTCTTATTATTTCTAATTTGAGTTGGAAATTATTAGTGTCACAGGCGACCCAGTCATTGCTCTGGTAAGTGCTAGCAGTATATTTTCAACTCAAAATTCTCGATTTAATTAATATGATGTAAACTAGTTCTTTAATCATCCTCAATGTTTGAAGTTAGAAAAACAATTCGTCTTTGCATGTGATTTAAAAAATTTGCCAAAATAATCATTCCTCTGGTCTTGTGAGATACAGATTTTAATTGATAAATGCAATTATATTGGGAAAAACAGTGTGATCTTTGGTTAATTAAAATAATTCAATCATAACTTGAAGCAATCGAAATACAAAAATGAAACAACAATTTTTCGAAATTTTTTTTAATTAGATCATTTTCAGAGAACAAGTCAGATATTTAAGGATTTTTAAGGATTTCGGACCTTAGGTTGTAACAACTTTTTTTTAATATATTTTCATATAGAATCACCCCTTTCTTTGTGGTAGCTAATAATAAGATCATAGTTACCCTGTATAGCCCATTTTTTATAAACCAAAAACGTCAAATAATTTACAAATCTAAAAGCTCAGTAATAAAATTTAATTAAAACTGTACAAAACAATCTAAAACTAAATAAAAACCTTATTCATAGTACTTTTCGTAAAACTGGTACGAATAAGGTTTTTACTTGGTTTTGGATTGGTCAGGAAGACCAAACGAGGTTGACGACCACAACATGAAGTCATTAATTGAGTTAAACTAGCATTACACGACACAAGAGCTTACAGAAATATTAAACATCCATTATTCAACCGTTCACGTGCACATGAACAAGCTGGGATACAAAATACGTAACACGGCACGTCTATTACTCCATCAGGGATTAAGGTGTTTTATTTTGGAGAAATGTGAAGAGAAACCTACAATTTTTTTCGCAAAAAAATTTGTTCAAACGACGAAAATGTACTGCGAATAAGCTTAATACGAAGACTGTTCAATGGAAACACGTATAAAGTCTGTGGCACATTTGATATTCAACGATTTCAAAAGCCAGTGCTCTTTTGAAATCCAACTGCAGTTAGTTGCGTGTATGCTATTGTATAACATTTGTTAGCTGACAATTTTAGATTCATTAAAAAAAAATTTATTTATTTTTTTTAATTTTTATCGATTTTACAGCAAGTTGAAGATGAAACACCAAATTTCGTATTTTTGGCCATATTTTACTGTTTTACTTCCATAAACGGAAAAACAGGCGTCGAGCTTCTGAAAACATACGTAAAATTTACGGTGACAATGTTCTACAAAACTGTCAGTGCCAACAAATCGAACAAAATGGGCAATTTATCATTGATTTATCTTGATTCCTTATACAGGGTGTTTTGAAATTCAAGTTGCAACGCTCTACTAGACAGAGTACAGCACAAAATAAGCCGATTATAATAATCTCTATTTACTCATAAGTTGATAATAACGGAGCTACAGGGTGTTAAACTTGAAAAAATATATCACATTTTTTTCAATGTTTTTGATTTACTTCAAGCTAATTTTACGAAATCTCATATCCGGGGGTTTTTTAGGATGATAAATTCAAATTTATCAACGAATTAGTTATATCTTCTAGCTGGCACCACAAGAGGTGACTAAAACACTTTTAAACGGCTAAAATTTTTTGTGCCACGGTGTACACCACTTTCGATTGGAAAATTCTTTTTCCCTCTCCTTTTTACTTAAAAAAGTTATACTCTGTTGATAACACTAGAAGTAATGATTTCCGAAAAAAAACGCACTTATGCACATACAAATTATTGGAGGACTCGAATAACTTTTCTGACTTACCTTAATTTTTATCCGTGACAACAGGGAAATAACCCTTCAGAGATTAAAAACTAATAGTTTTTAGTCAAAAGAAATTGCAATAAAAAAAAAATATTTTAGACCCAATAATAGCTTTCGATTCACTGTGATAATTTGCGTGCATCATCAGCTTTATATCCGCTTTTTATCTGAAATCATTACTTCTAGTGACATCAGTAGAGTATAACTTTTTTATGTAAATAAAAAAATGTAAGGAAAAAGTTTTTTCCAATCGAAAGTGGCATAAACCGTGGCACAAAAAAGTTTTGACTGTTTAAAAATGTTGTAATGACCTCTTGTAGCGCCCTTTAGAAGATTTAATTAAATCGTCAATAAATTTGAATTTGTCATCCCAAAAAACTCTCGGATACGAAGTTCCCTAAAATTAGCTTGAAGTGATTAAAAAATATTAAGGAAAATGTGATTTATTTTTTCAACTTCGACACCCTGTAGCTCTGTTATTATCAAGTTATGCGTAAATCCAGATTAGTAAAAGGTTTATTTTGGGCTGTGTTGTCTGGTAGAGCGTTGCAACATGAATTTAAAACGCTCTGTATATGTAGATAAATATATGTATGTATTTTTTAAAAAATATAAATATGTCAAGTCTTCCGACAATCCAATCTAACTGATTCTATCGACAACTTTAACAAATTGACATTTTTAAATAAATTGAACTGAAAAATAAATATAACTATTACAATTAAATATCAAAAATGATTAACAAACTCGATAAACTATACTTAGGTAAAGAAAATAATATAATAAACAGGGCATTACATTTAAAAAATATAAGTCTTTGTTAGTATTTTAAAATTTCCTAAATAGGTCAAGCTCTGTGCCCTATTCTGTGGCAAAAATTCATTCTTGAAAAGTGCCCAAAGATATTTCTAAATATTCACCACTACCATACATGATTGTTTCTATTTTTTCGAGTATAAAAGCTGAGATACAGGGCCAGAAAACAATCAGTATAAATAAGTATGTGGTATTTTTTTTAAGTGAAAAACCTCATAAAATGTTTAACTTGAACATATGTACCACTTAATAAAAAATATACAGTGTTTTTATTTCAAAACGAACCAACCTAAAGAACTCTTAAATAATGTATTATTTTAAAATTTCCAAAAACACATCAATTCAGATATCGAGAGGGAAACTTTTTGAGTTTATGTCCAATCCTCTATCTTTAACCCCTTAAGCAGGGGGTGACTCACCCCTAAAATCTTAAATGGAATGGGGGGTCGAGTGATACGTCATCTTAAAGGACATGTCAAGAACTTTTCACCTACCAAGTTTCAGGTCATTTCGTTTAACCATTCCAAAATGGCAGACATTTGAATTTTGCGATTTTTACTACGAAAAGTGTCATAAACCGGAGTTTAGATATGGAGGAAGCAATTTAATTTCGTATTTCACAAAATTTTGTCATTTGTCCCCTCACCCTCACTTTGAAATATGAAAATCGATATTTTCTTTGATGACACTGAAATGGGTATTCCAGGTCTCTAGTTACCTGCAATGAAAATTTTTCGGCTTTTAAAGAAAGCAAACCAATTCTGTACGACGGAATATGAGAAGTATTTACCAGAAAAGTTACACGGCATATCTTCGTTCACAACATTTTAAATACTATCTAATGTTATCGATTTATCACTTGTCATTGATATAGTTTTTTTTAATATTTGTCTGGAGGTGTCTAAGTTTTTGTGATAAAACGATACTATCTAGTAAATAGTCAAGGCCAAATATACAGGGTGATTCAGTTTATAGTAGCAGGACTTTAATACTCGATAAAAGACCTTATTTTAAGACGAAAATGTCATATAAACATTAGTCGTAAAAAGTTTCGTTTAAGAGATACAGGGTGTCAAAGTTGAAGAAAAAAATCACATTTTCTTTAATATCTTTCGACTGCTTCGAAATAATTTAATGAAATTTCGTGTATGGGGGTTTTTTGGAATGAGGAAATCAAATTTATCGACAATTTGGGCGCCACTTCTAGAGGGCGCCACCGGTGATAATTTTGAACTATTTACACCGTTACAACTTTTTTGTTCAACCCCGTATGTTATTTTAGACTAGAAAAATCTCTTCTCCCACCTTTTCTGCATAAAAAACGTATACCTTAGTGAAGTCGCTAGGAGCAAC